>KK499970.1:95947-231637 GCA_000688715.1 Glossina pallidipes
TCATTATTCACACATTTATGCATGTGCAGACTATAAAAACAAAGTTGCACGTCTACATACACGCATACGCAAGCTACCATATATATATACACCTTGGCACAATACCTATAGGAGGTTAATTCTTCATTCGTATGACTCCAGTTGCTAACTTTAATTTCAACTTTTGCTATTACTTGAATGCACAGTGTGTTCTGTTGCAACATACAACTATATATACATATATACATATATATATATATATATATATATATATATATATATATATATATATATATACCATATATTATATGCATTATATGTATATCACACATACTAATACCAGACACACAGACATTAAACGTTATATTGTTTTGTGGAGGTAAAGACGCCGGCATAGTGACGGTGATAGTATTAAGGTTCGTGTTGATATGATGTTAGTGCCGCATTTAACAACTTTTACTTTTATAGTTTGCCATATATTCTTAAATTGTTGATTGCATGCAACATGCTATATGTGTGTTTTTACATACCTGTGTTTACATATATGTATATGTGTAATTGTTCTGTTTTACACTGTTACTTAATATGTAAGCTTAAACTCTTTTTCTACTAAAACTTATAACGTCTGTACGCTACACATTTTACAAATAAATATTCAAAATTGAAATTTTTTTTCTTCTAACAGAGAATGTGTTCACAATTTCTTGAAGCCATCAAAAAAAAATATAGAAAGAAAAGAAGCGAAATGTGTAAACTTTATTGTATATTCGGGCAGAAATAAAAAAAGATATTTAAAAATAACTGAAATTAGAACGACGTTTGAGCATAAAGAAAGTTCAATATGTCAGCAATAAGGAGCCCATGTAAATCTTTACATAACACCGTTAGTTAGTGTAAATTGAAAAAGTAGTAAACTTATTTTCAATTTGTGTTCAGTTTCTATTATACACATCGTTTTCAGTAATCGTTTCACGTCCAAAACCCGCTTTGTGTACATATAAGAAAACCCACTGAACTTTATGTTCATTGCCTGTTTAGCATATTCAAGGTAAGCGTCCGAGACGTTGGATTCTTCAAATTAATGTTAAAAACGCACAGACCCAGAGAAAGATCCGAAATGTATCATGTGGAATGGAACATTCTTGTGCATAATCGCAATGTTTTCTTTCCTGCTTCCATTTTTTTGCTCTAACTTACGAAAATTTGGAAACGTACCTTTAAGCCTGAGCTTGAAATCAACGGAGATTCACAGGGGATTCATTAACACATCGAACCAATGTAAACTTTAACGCACTAAGATGTAAACCCTCGAGCACTGACTTGGCGGTCGCGTTTCTTACGTACTCGGCTACTTATGCGGATAATTCGCATGTCATCTACCGCTAATAAAAACTGCTGATAAGTTGCATTCTCGGTGAAGTTTAAAATCCTTCAAGATTTCGTTATATCAGGAAGGCACCAAGTTTGTTTTCAAAATTAAAGACAGAGTGTATCTGACAAAATGTGGATATTTCCCTTAACCTCACAGAAGTAGCACCGTTATAATAATCGTCATTTGATTGCTTGCTCTTTCATTCCCATTATTTGATATGACGTCCCACTGTACTGAAAATTTGCAAAGCAAGAGCGCTTACAGTTCAGTGCTTTGGACGCAAAAAGACACTATGACTATATGACATCCTAAAAAAAGAGGTAGTTTTGACAATCTTTTTTTGTGGAGTGGAAGAAAAGGCCGATGTTAATAAATACTAATAACGTTCGATAAAGTTACCAGGCATTCATTTATGGATAAAAAAAAAAGAATGTTACTTCAAAAACATTGAAAAATCGCAATACCACATTCATTCTCGGAAGACTCCACTAATCTAAAGCCTTCAATTCATTTCAAATATTCAATAAAAGAAGAAAAAAACTTCAGTTTAAAAAATCCTTTTGTCTACATGCATGAAGCGAGAATAATACGTAGGATATATTAAAAATATTAATTTTTGTGTGATCAGTGAATATTTGAATGGAAAATTTCACTGGTCGACCACAATAAACTCAATCTTTTTTCAATCTCTTTACAATGTTATTTTAACAGTTTGGATTAAAAATATGAAAATCTTTCGAGTTATGCTTGGAGTTTAGAAAAATCGTGTATCGTATGAAACACCAGGAAATGTATAACTCAATAGTCGAATTCATAACCAGTGCTAAGCATTTAATATCAAACTTAATTCCTTGCCAAAAACACGTTCACCTTTCGAGTCCCGAATTAGTTTGATTTCTATTGCAACGATCGTCCCGAGGAAGCTACGCTAACGTATTTTTCCTTGTATGATTTAAATGTTAAGTGCATTAGAGAAGCTGGCTACGAATAGGGTAGACATCACGCTGCAAATTTGCCAACAATCACTCTTTTTGAAGCATTTTGAGAAGATCTCGAAGTTTGAAAAAAATTAAAAATTCTTTCAAGCAATGAATTTTTGTCATATATGCCACTAAGCCAATAAAAGAACAACTTTTTTTGAAAAATTGTGCAATGGTGAGCATCTGCATTCTCTCTTTATGACCCCTACACGTAAGAAGGTGATGATCATAAAGATCTGGGAAGGGAGAAGATAGGGATCGACGTTGTTGATAAAGTAGAAATGAGAAGTAAATATAGAATCAAAAAAGGGAAAGTCGAGAAAGAAAATTTAAAACAAACATCAGAGCGCAAAAAAATAAACGCTAATATAGTAATCGTCTTACAGGTTTGCATATTTAGTAGATCTATATATTTCTAAGTCGTAATTACGAAAAAAATCTAAAGCAATCCTTTAGAGCGCATTCCGAAATTATTATTGTACTCAACGGCGAATGGTGAGAGTATATTCTGCTTGCTAAAACGTTTGCAACTGCCAGAAGGAAGTTTGAGAGACCCTGTATATAATACCCTTGACCAATATCGAATTCTGAATCAATTTAAACATGTCTGCCTGTCCATCCGCCTAATGTCGTCCTTCGTCTTTTTCTTCCGAAGGTACGTTATAAGAACAAATGCCACAAGCTATAGGACAACATAACATTACATCTTTCACTGGGAAGGGTGACATAATTGCTGAACAAAATCTCAAAGAAAATAAAAGCAAAAAAAAAAAGAAAAAACAAAATGAAAAATTTACAGGCAACTTCAACAACAAGAACGTTAAAGTGTTTTGTGCCATTACAAGCACAAAGCAGCCAATATTTTAATAAATTCATTCGCATGCCAATGCCCTTTACCTGCCTGCCTTTATGAGTTCCGTTGTTTTCCGTGTGCTTGCGTAAGGAACACTTTCTTAACACGCTTTTCTTCCTTTCAACTCTCTTGCTTTGGATAAGTCCCCGACCCCCCATACTTCTTCTTTCGTCTTTCTGTCTTTTCTTGTTATTTGACTAAATATATATATATATATGCCAACAACAATTTTAGTGCTAATTAATTCAACTAATGCAATTAAACAATTTCTGTACACTCGATTGTTTTGTTTATACGTTAATTGAACAAAGCAACCACAAACAACACTACAAACCAATGATTATGATTTACATGCATTCATTAACTATATTCATACAAGCATGAAAATATGTATATATATATGTACGTATATGTTATGTATAAGTAAACATACGTTCTTGTTTAGCTATGCAAATGTCAGCATGTAAAGGCGTTTGTATATCCATAGGTATAGGTGGAGCCCACAGTGAATAACCAATGCATGCGAACTAGTGTTTGTGTGGTAATAATATATGGTTGTAATATATTGTAGCCACAGACGTTGTTATTGCTATTGTTGTTGCTATGTAATATTTCATAACTACATATACATCGCTATACATATGGCAGGTGTCATTACAGATACAGGACATGTCAATATGGACACAAAACTTGTCAGCAACCATATTGCATTAACATTAGTTGATTAGTTATGTTATCTGCGTTTGACAGAATATCAAATGTTTGTTATAAATTTGCACGCGTTCAGTTGTGTATGTATGTGTAAGTGGAAATATGCGTGTGTCTATTATTAGATGACATCATGCGGTTGAAATATGACTATGTTTGCGGATAGCCACGATAGCCATACCATACACTTCTATCTCATATCCTGACCTCATTTACTATAATATTTCAAGATATTTTCTTTTCAGGTTCACAAAGCAAGAGCAAGCCAGTTTAAATATCTAACTGTGTTTACTTGCTTATTTATTGACTTCACGTTGGACACAAACGCAAAAAAGAAAAAAGACGAGAAAAAAAAAAAGATAACATATCCTTTATATATGTTTTACACAGTGAATGATTCCTTTAAAGTTCTCCCCAATTTGACCTCTTTTCGAAAACCCTTGAAACACTAGATTCATAAAACTATGTAACTGTGCAGAGCATAAAAACCATAATGAGTTCAACCACCATTTGTGTTTCTATATATGCAAGTCTTTGCAAACGGCACAAAGTGTTTTACTTTAACAATTTTTTTTTTTTTGTGTTTGTTTTTTTTTTAATAAAAATTTCATTTAGTATATGCCGTTGAATGCTTTCGTCGGCACACATTCCGGCTTACGGCCGTTATATATGGCATTGTGCATGAACATGCACATACGTCTGTGGACGACCAGCAGCTTATCCTTTAGTGGCACAAAACTTTTGTGAAGGTCAGCAATCTCAATTGCGGTAGTTGCTGCTTTTATTGTTGTTGTTTTTGTTGTTGCGGGTGTTGCCGGTGTTAGTGCTTTTGGCAATGCAGCCCTGCATTCGTTAATATTTAACAACTGTTTGGTTTTTGTGAACGTTCAACAAGAGAGAAATGAAATAGAGTCAGTCGGCTGTTGCAAGTTGTTAAAACTTTTGTGTTTAAAATTGCTTAACGTTATTACCGCAACAATTGCTGTCTGCTGGTTTTGTAGCGGGGTTTCATTTAATGTTCCCTCTCATACGCAATTGACATACCGATATTTGCGTACGTGTATATATATATGTGTGGGGTAACTATACGAGCGTTATATCACATTGTGATAACAATTAGCTGCTTAGTGATTACCCCATTTATCAATGATTATTGGTAGCATGATTGCGGTAATGATACTGCAGCCTCCTTTCCACCAATTCGATTTGCAGAGAAAGAGCATAGTAACATTTTTAAAATTAAGCCAAATATCTTCAAAAATTCAGCATTATTTCCGAAAAACGTAGTTCATTAAACCAAAAGCCAGCAGCATATTCTACTTTCGATATGATTCTGGAAAAATTTTGAAAACTTGGACAAAAAACACTACCGTGTCGATTAGATGTTTTATGTTGAATAATTTTTTTTATTCGAAGCAATTTGATATAACAATGCTTCCAGTCGGTCGTCCATGCTGTTAGCACCCTCAAGTGATAGGTCATTCCTAACAACACAAAAAAAAATCTCGATACATCCTCCCAAAAATTACATGGCGGTATAGATTAGAAGCGTTATTTATCTTTTGAGTTAAACTTGTCTTCGAAGGGTCCCTCCCGCTGTCCTTCCTATGCGCTAGATAGCAGACCAAACGCTTCGGTTGTAAACATTTTTCAACTACATTTCAAGGCATGGTATATATATCGGAATAACTATGCATTGCGTGTGTGTTCGCTCAAGCATTAAAAAAGTGCGAATATTATTTAAGAAAAAGAAGGCAATTTTGTTAATTATATAACGCAGTCTTAGATTCAGCGAAGAGATAATTAACGTAACATTTTTATAAGCTTTTTATAGGGACAAAAACGGTTGTCTTTGAATTAGATAAAGAAGTCTCGGCATTGGTTGGCAAATTTGAAAGCTATGTTCGATGAGTGTCGCTGCCTACAGCAGTTTAGCTTCTCCTCAAAGCTGTGCAAGACAAACTTGCAGCGTAGTATGCGGTACTTCTCGTTTGCCTTTGCATAAATCTCCAACATCTGTCCATATTGCTCGAATTCCTTTGCTGGTAATACAAATAATACAAATATGCTGGGATATCCTCATCGTGCCAGCTATGCTGAAGTAGCAAGATATCTTCTCCTAGTAGGGCCATTCAGTCTATTCAGTCTACATCTCCAAAAAATATTAATAAAACAACAAATGCTCCTTTCTCCTTAGCTGTTTGGGTGTATCTGCTGCGCATGCTGGTGAAGTAGCACAAGTTGCACAAGCAAGTGCAAGTCACTTTCTCTTTTGCTCTACAAATCAAAGTTCTCCACTTGTGGTTCCGAATGTTCCAAAGACGAATGACGTATGCTTGACGGCAGTACTTCACCGAATATTCGTGTCAAGACTGGCGCGTGACGCCTCTAGGGATAACATAAAGGGTTACCTAGGCGCAAACGCCACATGCGCCAATTTGGAACGTGTTAACATTTTCAAATTGGCTCCTCAACAAGAAGCTATGTCGTCCGTTAAAGTGTTAGTCTCGAACGAAAACATGGAAGTTTCGCTAAATAAACCATTGTGTCCAGTTGAATCTTTAATAACTCCGTAATATTAATTCGATAGTAATTCCACCCTCAGAAACTTAATGTTTCTTCAATAACTCTCATCTACCAAAATGTTAGAAACTTAGGCTCAAAGATTCTATGCACTTAAATTTAGTGAGCAAGGAGTTTTCCTGTTTGGCTTTCACTGAAACTTGGTTAAAGACTTTCCAGATTTTCGGAAAGGATCGATTAAGCCGCACCGATGGAGGTGTTTTAATTGCCATATCTGCTGCAGTCCCGTCCAATTCACTTGAATTTCCTATTCCTCCCGGCGTTGAATTTATTGCCATTCAGGCGAAAATCGGTGGTAAGTAGTTATATGTAACTTGCTCCTAATCATTTACCTATACATCCTGTACTCATTTGTGGCGTAGTCGAAAAGTCTAAACCTATTGATATAGTCAGAGCATTGGGGGACTTCCATTTGCCACAAGTCACTTGGTGTTACAGTGATAATTCTGTATAGGCTGTATGGTCCCTTCTTGAACATTTCATGGAGCTATTGTGTTTTTCAATGAATTATTTGATCGTAACTTACTTCAATACAACTGTACTTCTAACTGCAATGGCAGACTACCTGATCTTTGCTTTGCCAATTTGCCAATTTGCTCTTAAATAGTGTTTTTTCATCTAGCACGTAACTTAGTTTGCCTACGTTTTGTAAGACATCAACTCCACTGCTTTTATTCCTTCTGGTTATCTCATGGACAAACCATTTTCCTTCCCTCTGTATCTGCGATTGAACTGAAATTGTTTCTGAACTTACTCCGAACCGCAACTGAGCTCTTTTTAAGTTTGTACTAGATATTCGCCAGCTTTGAACTTCTTCATCCCACACGTTTCGCGGAGCTCCAGTTCATCGGCTGGGAGTCAAATCTGGAAAACTATTTTCTAAATGTTTCCCAATTTACTGCATTTTCACACTAAGTGAAGTTAATTCTTTCAGTATTTTCAGAGCTGCAAAATAACATGCACTGTCGTAAATCCTGCTTGTTGACATCCATCTCTTCACAATTTGCTACACACTCGACGACAGCTTGTAAATAACTCAAACTTACGCCGTATACGCAGCAATGGCAAAGTTACGTATACTCAAAATGGTTGCAGAAATGCATGCATTCGATAAGTTTTGTAAAACAACCCATTTCACCACAGAGTATTTATTTCTACACTTATTATTTTCGCATAAATTTTACTACTAATTTGCAAGAAGCACTTCTAACGGATGCTGAACCTAAGCCGTTAGTGCGATGAAGAATTTTAAACTTGACTTTGGTTTTCTTTTTAACGCTTCCTACGTAGACATTGTTTTTCGCGCGACCTAGTTTTCTGCATATACTATTCCGGTGAAAGAAACTTGATGCACTTTAATAATTCTCATAAAATTTTATTTTTTCCTTTCCAAGTTACTTATCCTCAGTTTAACTTAGTGGTACAATCTCTGCCGCTATGAAGTGAGATATGCTACATTTTTGCAAGTTTTTTTAAACATGAGTTTAGTCTTTATGTCTTCCGTATTTCATTTATACTCGGATGCTTTTTCATATTCAGGACGTGTCTTCCTACCGTTGTGATTTTGCTTACTAGGCTTGAAACTTGAAAACGCATACCCTATAAACTATAGAATGCTGCGGACGAAAGATATCAAGCCCCTTCTACGTATATCAAACGTGCCTTTTCTACTGAATGTAGTTAACAACATTATGTCGTTCACTTTCATCTAAAGAAGCAGATGTTTTGGTTTGGCTTCATCCACTCAATCCAATGGAAACATTGCCCTAGTAGAATTTCGATAGTTGGCAGAATCCATATTTCTTATGAATATGACGCAAAGTCTGATACGGCATGTTATCGTAAAGCAAAAACCAAAACTTGCAAAAGCAAGGAAAGCAAAACAAACGAAAAGTGGTATTTGGCAAAGGGATAATAATGGCTTCGCACTAGAGCTGCAAAATTTGGTGGTTAAGGCAACAATTAAGACAGAACTTCCATTCAATTCAATGCGTTTTTTTTTGTTTCTTTAATAGCACTCGCCCTATTCAGGCAGCACGGTGACACTCAAATAGGAATACCCGTGCGCTGCAAATGGTACAGGGTGCACAAATTTAGCAAAAAGTTCAGTTCCTAAGAAGAAGTTAAAGTGAAATACATATTTAATAAATAAAGTACAACGATTTTTGTAAAGAGCTTTGACATTTTTTTTATTTAAGTTATACAATAAAAATAAGAATATAAAGAACTTTCTTTCTACGTTAACCATCTTCTTCTACGCCCTTTTCCATGAAATCCATGATGAATGAAGCAATAACCACGAATACAGACGGCGAACAAGAACGAAGTTCGAAAAAGATCGGCCTTTCTGTCTTACGATTCCTTTATATTATTTATGATCTCAGCTCCCTCATCAATGTCGAAACGTTTGCGCAAAGTTTCAATCTTATCTTTGCTGAACCCTTGACTGATAAGTTTCTGCTCTGCTTCGCCAATCAAATCATGGACGGATTCGAGCATATCAGTGCTTTCCAGCAATTTATTGGTCACATATTGAAGACGATATTTAAGTTTGGCTTTTTTGATTCTCTTACTGACGCGAAAATGACGGAAAGCTTCAGCGCGTTCTTTTTGACGTTGTTGCAAGAAATCATCATCTGGATTGATTTTTATGTCGGATATAGTATCTCTCCTCTGCAGGTCTCTCCTTAAATTTTCATTGTAGTTTGATTCTTCTTCAAGCATATTTTCAACGTAGTTTGTTTCACGAATCTTCCAATTGAATCTAATCCGTTGTATTTCGTTTTCAACAGCTTCGTTAACAAGTTGTTTCTCTATTTCGTTTGCGGAATTTGCCATTTTCGATTTGTCTCTATAATTTTATCGATTCAAATTTTCCGCCTTCAAGTCAATTTTCTTTATTTCGGATCGAATAATAATTTTTGCACAAACCGGTGTTTGCGTGGTAAGGACTATTATTGAACTGCGGTTCAAAAAGTGATTATACCCTATTAAATACTCTTTCGCCGCATTGAAATCTTTTACCAGTTCATAGGGGAAGGGCCAAGTCTTTAATAAATTTAATAATTTTTACCTGTTCAACCAACAATAGATAACATTTAAGTCACTTTCGATATGTTCAATAAATTTTAATTCCTTCCAAGTTAAAAAAAAAAAAATGACTACATCTTAAACTGCACTTGCGGATTTTAGTATAGTTTTCACCTGTTTAGAATAAATCTGCCACTTTTCACTTGCTTTTATTACTTCAATTTTATTAATTAATAGCTAGACTATACTTTTACCTAAAACCTAACGTTTAAGTTATACTTAATTCAATTTCTTTTAACAACCTGCTAATATACGAGGTTTTCTATGGAAATCTAATATAAATTCGAGTTATAAAATATATAAACAAGCTTACAGTCGTCGCTGTACAATATATTAAACCTAGCTATTTCAGCATCCGCTCCGATCAAGGAATCTTGGCCTCGAAGCAGTTGGCCACCATGGTCCAACGAATTAAATACTAAAAAAATTGGAAAAATAAAGTTTTCAAAAAATTTATTAAAAGTGGCTCTGCTTATGACTATTTCGCCTAGTCCTTTGCAAGGCACAGATTTAATTACCCCACACATCAAAGTTATTGCAGATGCCTTCATTTGATAAAATCCCCAATGCTTACTAATCCTCAATATTTTTATAATTTGAAAAGTCCAAAAGAAAAATCTCCATATATCCCTCGCAGTTTGCTTCATTGATTCCGAGCCCCCTTATAATATTGAAACTTCAAATCTCTTTACTGAATACTTCCGACGAAATTTGTCAACTGCTGATTCCGTTTTAGCTGTTTTAACTATCCGAATCTAAACACTAACTTAATCATTTTAGAAAATGCATGAGTTGGGGTCCCTACAATATAGTTGTATGCTTGAGCCTGATGGCATCCAATCATGTATACTAAAATAATAATCTGACGAGCTATGTGGGGTCACTTCAATAATTTTTCATCAGTCCATGAAATCAGGTGTTTTCCCTTTGTGTTGAAAGAATAGTTTCCTGAGAACTAGAGAGGCATTGTCATATTGAGTGTCTTACTTAAATTGCTCCAACAAATCGTTGTTCAGCATTTAGTTTTCGCTGTCAAATCTTATATTTCTCCATTCCAGCATAGCTTCTTGAACGGAAGATCAAGTAGGACGAATCTCTTAGAGTTTACTTGTAACGTTTTCAAAGCTTTCTCCTGTGAGCTCTCGCAGGCATGTAATATATACTGATTTTAGTAAAACGTTTGACTTTGTTAAACATAACTCATTGATCTTCAAACGGCAGGCCTCTGGTTTTCCTTTCTACTTATTGAAATGGATGAACTCCTATCTTCATAACAAATGATTCACGGATCTGTTTAGCTTCATCACCTCGGATGAAATTACCGTGACGTCTGGCGTCCCTCAAGGCAGTCACTTAGTACCCCGTTTATTTAATTTGTACATTAATGATCTCCCCTCGGTGATTAAATCCAGCCAGATCTTAATGTACGCTGACTATGTTAACTAAATAAATATAAATATATAAAATAAAATAAATAAATATATAAAATAAAAAAAATATATAAAGGCATTCGTATCAATTACACTGTTGCGTTTGCTTTTAATTCTATGTATATTGTATGTATATCTCTTACGACCTCAACTACGCGGCATTACTGACTATTTGTTCTTTTGGCCGTTGACGTTGCCTTGCACACGACATCAGTTAGCAAATATCCAGCGTATGCAATTTTTATTGGTTTACTCGCAATGTCTCTACCTTGTTTATTTTAGAATTTGTTAGGAACAATGTTTTCTAAGTTTAGAATTTGTTTGATTCATTTTGGCCCCAAAAGTAGTTACATACATATGTATACATAAATATTTATTGCTATATTGCTATCATATCGCTTACGAAAGTAAATTAGATCCACAGGCAGGATGGACACATTGACAGCACTTTCACTCATTTCAGTTTATTTTTAACTCATTTGCTTTCATAACCTATGATACTCACGTTACTGTTTGAAAACATTTTGGGACCGAAACGTCCAAACATGACATAAACGACTTAATTTCAAAAAGCAGTTTAATGATACTTTAATTTTTGCTTTCGATGGAAAGAAAAAATTCCAAATTTTAGAATTTATTATGGTTACGCTTTATCGCAAAGCTTCAAGGTTCAAGCGCAGGCAAATCCACCAAAGTAGATGGCTCATAAGCACCAAGTTTTTAAGAGTTGGAAATGGTGAGAAATTATCTTCAATACTAGCTTCCATTCTCGATGAATTTTTTAAACATTTGATGGTCATCGTGAGGCAAAGGACTTTGAAAATCAAGTGTTGCATCTGCCTTTTTATATTTTGCAAATGTTTTTGCGTCAATTCCAGGGGGCCATTTATTTCACATGATCTTCTCGTCGAGTAGGGGCATCCAAATTTTTAGTTAGTGGAATGAATAAAATTCAGCTTTACGACCGATTGTAATAGGGAAGGCTTCTTTACCATAGCTTCCTACATTGTCGACATGGACAGCTCACATTGTTGGGTAAATCTAAAATATATTACTTTCACATTGAGAACTCAAAATTTGACATACATAGCGCCCTGTTTTAAAAAAAACAGAAAGCTTTGTTACATTATAAGTTTGGGCCCATTCTCTTCCGTGATGAGTACAAATAATATGTTCTCAAGGTAACATTTCAAATGTGAAAATACGCTTGAAAAGCTGAAGAATAATGGTTAACAGCAACATACAACAAAGCGAGGGGAGTAGTAGATTTTTGTGAATTTACTACTCGGCGCTAATGTAATTAAATATAATTTTTTGGTTGCACTTATGCGTATGTATTGTTGGTCAGCAGAATACAATCGGTTTAGTCATCCTGTCTGTGTAGATGCCTGTCTGCATTTCTATCCATTACAAGCAAAGTCAATTATAATATATGTATATGTGTTATATATGTTGCTTAAAATTATAGAAATTTAATTTTAAATACATTGAGTATATTACGTGTATCGAGGAAAGGAGTCTTTACTCAATTTTGCAATTTTTAAAAGTACATACATGAAAAACTCTTGAGAGATTATTCTCACTAAATACTATTTGATGTCACATGCGACGTGGTGACGTCCTTTCAAGACGTGAGATTCCAATTTACAAGTGAGTACAATTTTTTAAAGAATACACTGCGTTTAGAACGTTCAAGACGATCAATGGCAATTGTGGACTTAAACAAAGTTCGCTTTAAATAAGAGCAAAATGTGGAATAAACATATGCCAAAAAATCTGTTAAAATTATTTTACATACGGCTTATGTGCGTGGTGCCAAAAAAATCTTTAATATTCTAAAGGAAAATTTCTTTCTATTATTAAATTGTTTTTATATCTGCATCTATCACATAATTCTTAAACCAAAAATTTGTTCAGTGCTTTTGCCACCCCTTTTCCACTGATTACATCTTCTTCAAGCTTGACTTGTAAAGCTTTCTTTTATTTCGCAAGTCGCCTTCTCAACATTTGTTGGCATTAATAGGCTGAAGTG
Organism: Glossina pallidipes; assembly: GCA_000688715.1. Lineage (NCBI taxonomy): Eukaryota > Metazoa > Arthropoda > Insecta > Diptera > Glossinidae > Glossina > Glossina pallidipes. The sequence continues at coordinate 108,975 of KK499970.1, forward strand.
CGTACGAATTGCTTGTTTGGCTCTCGCTCAGCACAAAGTCATTAAAAGCAATCATTAAAGATTCGTGCCAAGCAGAAAATGTTTCTCTCAATTTTTCAGATTTTTGAAATTTGTAAATCCCAATAGCACTGTAAAGGACGATAATAAAATTTTGAATAGCCTTTTTAAACGCCAAGCAATATTTTAAAGCAATAACCACAACTTGTGCCCCTAAGAATATCAATTAAAATTGAGTTTTTTTTTTCTTTTTATTGTTCGTAAGTTTGACATCAACTCATTTAAAATTTTGTAGCAGTTTTCTGAATTTCAAATTCCAGAGACGAGAGATTCTAATGAAAACAAACATGTTATCTAGCAAATTGAGTATAGGCTGACGACCAGCTATACTGTGCAAAGATGACATGTAGAGGCATACAATCAGAAATCCGTACCACTTAATTCATACATTATAACGAAAACTATAAAAATTCAAAATCAGAAATGTCATTTGCTGATGTCTATAAGTATGTATATGCGTTTATATGTAAGCCAATCCAATTAACATATGAACAACAATGACATATACGCAATTTACATGCGTACACATGGCACACATGAATTTCTGCGGTCGAACCTATATAATACAATACTTAACAATATTATGAGTGCACGCATTGTTGCCTCCTGCCTTGGCAGGCAAACAAACATTTTATTATGCATACGCATATATACGGGAGAGGTGCGTATATACACTGCACTATAGTATACTATTATCATTGATGCGGTATACGTGAATGGAATGGACCCATAACATTAAGAGCCATTTTCTATGGTAGCCGAATACAATGAAAATTGATGCATTGCTGTGCTGTTGCTCCATGTTGCTCATAAGTACACAATCAATGCATACACAGATGCATTTGCATATATGTAGGTATGTGCGCAAAATGCACAAACACAAATCTGCAATCACAACAAACATTTCAAAATTGCCATCAATTTTATGTTCACACGCGGTGCCCATAAACGCATGCACACATATTTGCATACACATATAAGCATGCATTGTTTTTTTTCCCCAACTTCCTGAATGTTCACGCACACGGCGCAACAAAAACTGCGCTTTAACTTCGTAACGTTACTGCGGACTTGTTTATGCGATTGCAGAGAAGGAAGAGAAGTAGGATAAGTAAGGCACACAGGTGTTGTAGGCTGTTTTGTTTTGTTTTCTATTATTGTTCTGTTTTGTTGTGCTGTATTGTGTTGTGTTCTGTGCAATGCGTTGCGTTATGTTGGTTATTTAGTGCTGTATTTCATTAAAGGGGACGGGCAGTCTGTACAAACGGAAGCACTGTCTAACGAGACGTACTCGTACATGGTATTTAAACTTCAAACAGAAGCACAGACCTATTGTACGTTATATGTTATTAGCGTTGTTGTTACTATTGTTGTTGCAGTTGCTGTTGCTTTTGCTCTAGTAAATGTTTAAATTGTCGTATATATATACATATATATATGCGCATGTGTATATGCCCGGGGGTAAATTGAAGCCATAGCAATATTAATGACCGTAAAGAATTCTGAATGCATTCAACAATATGGAAATGTTGGCAACTATAACACTTTTCATGATAAATATGACTAATCCGTTACACACTTGTTCACAGACAGATTGCTTTGAAATTCGCCATTAAAATGTAATCAACCTTTAGCATAATGTTTTTTCAACCAAAAACAGGGAAAAGAAACAACAACAAAAAATCTCAAGAATGGCAAGAAAAAGAGCACAAGATAAGCAAAAACTGAGCTGATATGGAATTTCACGTTTCCAGTCCTTTTTGTTTTCTTCATTATTATTATTGCTCTGATGATGAACGAGTTTTTACGAGATGCACAAAAAAAGGCAAAAATTTTTCACGTTAAGTGTTAAGGCAATCGTGCATACATATATGTGGAGGTTAGTGAATGCATTCAACACAAAACATATGTGCAAGCCCGTGGACATTTGTTGAATCGAAATAATTTCAATTTTGAATTTGCAAAAACATTCATAACCTCTGAATGCAAGGCTTAAAAGCTTTGAAAAAAACTACGATTGCAAACTAGTCGATCTGAATTCCTGATAGTCATGAATTCAAAATATTTTTTCGAATAATATTCATCATATTTATATATAATAAATTTGTATAAGAAAGTAATTCCAGCTGTCCAACTACCCATCGAAATAATTGAAGGTTAACTATCAAAATTAAATTGAAATGAATTTTAATGCACTTAAGTTGAATCTTTTTTTATATGCATAACCAAGAAATATGAGTGTTTTATATGTGCGGCAAAACAGAGAAATTTTTGTTTAGCGTAGAATTCCCTTATCGACTATTGTTGAAATATCCGCATTAGCGAAAACTGAGATACACAACTCAAACATGCCACACATGTTCCTAGTTAATGGTGGTGGATAAAGTTTGAAAGTTTAAATGCCACGCCCTTCACTAAGCTAGTAAGAGCAAATAACCGTAAAATCAAAGTTTCCACATATATATATAAGCAAAGAACGCACACGGCGAATGTGATCGTTCTGACAATTAAAAAGGCCAAGGTAGACTAAGTGCCTACTGCATTCACAGTTTCCTATTCTTCTTAATCGATCTATCGGGGACATAGCAACATCATTTATGCTAATCCATCCATATGTGAATGAATAGGCCTTGCATTAAATGTTGTTCCAAAGAAGTTCAAGTGGCTAGATTTTGAAAAAATCATCATCTGGAACGTTAGTTCATATGCGACAACATTTTTGACAAAAAGTGTATTAAGTTTTTGAAATGTGTGCAATACCGAGAGCATCTTAAGAGAGACCAATATCAATTGCTTTAAAACCATTTTTTGATTCGATTGATTCGAAGTTTAGGCCCCCGTCCACAAAGAGGTCGCAATTTTTACGATATCTTCACAAAATTCAACATATCGACATATTCTAGCTCACATACGCTAATGACCTTATGTTGCACGTAAACGCATTAACAAGTTCGTTCAATAGTTTTGTTGTCTGATATGTACGTGACGCATTTAATAAAATTATTGCAGCAGTTGTGGAAGTTTCCTGCAAGACAGCCTAGATGTACTTCAAAAATCAGTTAGAGAATTAGGTTAGGTTATTTTCTAGAGGAGAGATAAGTTGGGTAGGAAAAACTTAAATTATCTACAAGGGAACAATGCTAACACGAACTGCAATGGATTTAGAAAGTCGAAGCAAGAATGGCTAACAAATGGTATACGAGCCAAATAGATCCAGACTGAGGAAATGACAAAGAACAAAATTAGAAAACGGCTAAATTAGAAATTTGTTCAGTGCTAGCAAGTAGCAGAAATGGGAATAAAATGGTTTTTTATTTTGTCGCTATTTTTTATGCTTCTTCATTTAACTATGGAAGACAATATTACTTAACGAGTAAGCAAATTGCATTCGGCTGGGGCCGAGTTTCGCATGCCCATCACCATTAAAATCTTTGGCGCCCCTGTGCTTTTATTTATTATTATATTATCTTTCACCTTTCACTGCACTAAGAAAAATTCATCTACCACCTGGTGACATCCACTATAATTAATTTAATATTAATATATTTACCTTTTCGCACTCTACTCTCCATTCCACTCTCTCTTTTAAATGATACTTAAAAAAAGTTATCCACCAGGCGGTGGTGTCCGCCATGTTTATTTTAGAATTAACGCATTTTTAGGCAAATGATATATTTTCATTTGAGGAGTGTCCAAAATAGTTTTAAACATTCATGTCGTCTTCATCTTATTATTAATAAGCATAAAATCTTAAAAAAGTGAAAGCAAGAAATTTTAATCACTTGTAGCTTTGTGCGGGCATGGCCGATTGCTTCCATTTTCCCACAAAATAGTAGATATGGAAAATTTCAGCCTTCTATCTTCTATAATTTATGAGTACACAGGGGTAAGAAAGACAAACAGCCAGACACATTGACGGATAGACGGACATAAATTCTTCAATCAATTCAGAATATCGTGCTGATCAAGAATATATATATGTATGTTATAGAATGTCTGAAGCTCCCTTTTGGGTGTTGCAAACGTTATGACAAAGTGAGCAGACCCCGCTTTTTGATGATGGGTTCAATAAAGCATAATTGATGGCAGTTATTTCTTGCTGCAGTTTCCCATTGGACAATTAATGCAATAGCAATACAAGGGTTAGTATTAAATTAAAGGAAAACTAAATAAGAGAAGAAATTCTCATTCCGACCGCTTTAAAAGAACGAAAGATCGAAAATAATTTAAAATTAAAAGAGATTGTCTGCTCTCACCCTTTCATTTTCTCCTATACTATTCTGTGGTTTTGTACAGCCTTTCCACTGCCACACATGGAACTTTGCAATATATTCATTGTTGGAGCATTGCATACGTTTGATAAAACCTTTAACACGGCAACTCTCGATATTTTAATTAACCAATATTTCGATGTTTAGTTTTGAGACGTCATAGCTTGACGTATGTAATGAACAATTTTAAAATCTACATATCATGTAATATTAACCGATTTTAAGCCAAAAGATGCTTTCACAAAAAACAATGGCACCTAGGTAGCTAGATATAAAGAAAAGCCTAAGCTAAAAAGAAAAATCACATTATAGTAATCGACTTAGTAAACCACATAATAAAAATTTAATTATTTAAAAAAAAAAATTAATATCTTTACAATAGAAAAGATTTGGTTTTTTTTCCAAATAATTCATTTAAATATTCATTGTTCTAAAAATCGATAAAAGGTCTTTGCATAAATCCCTGCTAGTCGTAAATATGTTAAGAAATTTATTTAAATTGAAATATCCATAAATTACGGTAATTATTTTCGATACGCCATTTACTTTTACATATAAAGGGAAAAAAGAAAGAAAAAAAAAATATGTTCAAAATACTTGAAATAAAATTCAATTTGCCTGCGTTTATATAAGTCTTTGTCAAATATTTACAGTAGTAGCTTAAGTATAAATTGTTTTCCTTGAAAACAACACTTTACTCCGCCCCTAGGCACTAATGCCAAAATGTAAAATCATCAGTCCTTCAAAAAAAAAAAAAATAAAGTAAAAAAGTAAAAAAGAAACATTTTACATACATAAGCAGTGTATTTGGCAATTGAGGAATTTTAAAAGCCTTAAAAATAGAATATGTTGCTATGGCAATAAAAATACCATGATACCGAAGTTACCATATAAAGGAAATTAAGCAAGTAACAAAGTTAAAGATGGTTTAAAGCGAATCATGAACATCCGTTACATAGAGACGAAGGCGCTCCTTCCATTTTTCCATTTTTATTTGTGACAGTTAATCAGTAACAAAAATATTTTGGAAACACAATTTCCACATCCTTTCCCAAAGTAATTACTCATTTGCTTCGAATAATTGCAAATTGCTTATGATAAATCGAATTCGAAGGTTAACGAAATTTTTTGCAATTTAAACAATGCAAGACTAAAAATGAACATGACGTAGTTATTATATATGAATACGGAGTAATAGCTACTAACTCCGAATGACTGCAATGTGGATTATTTTAATAGGGATTTAGGGAGGGGTAACGGGTCTACCGAGAAATCAGGGCAAACTTCTAGATAGAAATCCATAGCAATCTCTAAGCTATCAATTAAAAATCCCTCAAACTTTGCATTTTCTATGTATGATTTCTGTAATCAAATACCCAGTGACAGCGGTATACCACATTAGGCATTACAGTTGCAACAGGCAAAAATAATCAGCAAACACATGAAAAGTTGGTCTCTCCGTCCATTTATGCTTGTTTTTGTTTTTGAAGCTGATCGAAAAATTTCGAAGAGAGCTCCGGGATACGAAATATCTCAGCTGGCCTCTGACTTCAAACAGATGTGATCTGCTGTCAAACTGAAAGACTACAATAAAAACCTGAAAGAACAAAGCTCTTTAATAAAATAATATTGACGGCTTACGTGTTCTGTCACATATCGAATTAAGGCTTGGGTTGTTCCCATTTAACAAGGTCATCTAATGATATGATATAAACATAGCTCTTATTAAACAAATGACTACTCACATGCCCACACGCAAAAGAAGCGGCAAGTATTCAAGTTTTCAAAAGCTCGAATTTTTAAAAATCAAGCTATTCTTAACATATTGTGATGCTGCAATCAAAGTGTTTATTTCTTATGAATTTCTGGATTTTATTACAATTTTCACAGCTCACAAGTAGTTATAATGATATCCACTGGGTGATTGTTGCTAGCGGGGTGATAACGGTAATATATCCATATATTTAGAAAATATATTATAATGAAAAGTTACAATAAAAACGAATGAATTCAGTTGAAGAAAGTAGTTGTGTTTTCCTTATATACATGGGTAAGGCATTTATTTTTTTTTTTTTATCAAGTTTATAGAAGAAATTATGGCCCATATGGTCAATTTATAGAGCTAACATTCAATAATCAACAAACATACTTTTATTATGCATTCATACGTACAGGGAAAAGTGTTTACCCTTGCTTATGTACATATCTGCATAACAGTCTATTGTGTTTTTAATGTAGATTTTTCAACCGAAATGTAAAAAGACTTTGATACTAAAATTTAAATATACCTACATAAGGTTGTTTGTTAGTTAGCTTTACAAACATCAATACGCACACATATATATTATATACATTCATACACAAGCAAGTGAATAAATGTATGAACACTATTGTAACGTACACACATAGAGGGGAAAGAAAGAGAGGGTTTTATATTAAAATCAAAAATGTTTATATATGAAAATTTTGTTTATCGTAAATGCAGTGGTGTGCAAATTACCTACAAAACACTAACGCAGAGAAATAGAACGAGAGAGTGAATGTGTCAATATTGCTACGTGAATAAGTGGTTCGTTTCCAAACAAAGGGGAAGTATTGCTTAATAGTATTAATGAAAATATAAATAAATTTTTAAATAGAGGTCTACCTACACGAAATCTAGACGCAAGGTTTTAAACAGAAATTCTGATACCATTTTTCGAAATCATGTCATTATTCAATATATTCCCATTCCGATCTATTTATTTTTCTATCGTTATATTACTAAATAAAAACTCTTATTCTGCTTAATATTACCCCAAGCATATACTTTTGTTATCATATCTAATACATATTCTTAAGACTAATTGCAAATTTTCGTACTACTTGTCATTAGTATCCTTAGCATGCTCTAGTAGTTTTATAATGTAAAAAAGTTTATAATGATGCATATCGTTACATTATTAAAATTTTTACAAATTTCCAAACTTTCTCATGTTCATACAACATATTTGGTTTTAGCATCATTAATGAGAATTCTGTGCATATCTTCAGGTTTCAAATGTAGAAAAATTCTTTAATCTCATAAAAGCAATTAAAAATCTGTGAGGTATATGATCTTACTCGCCTTCAGCAGCTTCATAGCATCAACGTTAGTTAGATAATAATGATTTCGTACAGTCTAAATGTGGAGGAAAAAACGCAATGTATTATAATTTCAGAAAATCATCTAAAATTATTATAATAAAATATTAGTTCCTTTCGTTTACAACTATTACAAAATCGTGGCGAACTTTTTAAAGTAAGGTATAAGAAACTTCCTTTGGTGCCTCAGACAAGATCAGGCACGTAAAGAAGAGCGAAGCCAGAACGTGTTCACATCAGGATTCTCCTTACTCTAAAGGCAGAATAGAGATCCTGTTCCCATGGCCTAAAGAAATCCATGCACAAATAAAGCGCAAACTTTTAATTGTAAGGACTATTTCAATTTTCATGGAAGACATAATTAACGACAACAATTTTCTTGCCAAGTGTTCAAAAAACAATTCGCTGGCCTTTTTTAAAGTTACCTACAAGTTATTGCTTCAACGAAAAAATGTATTCGATTCGAGAAAAAAAAAACTTCGCTGCTCCTTTAGCTTTCCATCCAATTTGTACTTAAAAAACCTCTCTGCCTATAGAAGCAACGAAAACTGTGGAAAAAAATGCGTGAAAATTTTATATAAAGACAAAAAAATATCATGCATGGCTTACTTAAAATTCATTTAGTAACGATCTGTTCTGCCTCATCGTTTAAACTTCAGATATAAGATGAAAGTGTATAAAAATTTATTACATTTTTTATTTCTTATTTTAATTTGATACGAATTCTAGTCTTAGTTCGGAAATATGTTCTTATACCCTTTTTATAAGAAGTAATTTTTGATGCATTGAGAAAATTGCAATTCTCTATCCTAATTTTCTGCAATTAAGAAAGAATTATACAAAAGTAGATAAGGATACAAAACGATTTGATTAGATCAATGCAGTCTCTCATTTGGAGAGAGCCTAAGAGTCTAATAACAGAGATAGTTACTTATGAGCAAAATTTGGTTATGAGTTTAATGAATGTAATGAATGCATAAGCTTTGACTTTTTAAAGACCTCAAATGTTGCAGATATTTATTTCTCATTCAGTTATATCTAGTCAAAGTTTAAGTTAAGGTACCCAGAGAGTAGAGAGTTCAATTACGTATGTAAATTATCCAAAATTTTCACTAATTAGGATATTTCTTAAAGGTCAACAAACGATGACCTTTCAAAAAATTTTGAATCGGGGATTCATATCACAAGTTCGCTGGCTGAATAAAGGCTAGAAGCCGTTAGAAGAATAGAAGGGTTAAAGAAATTTTTCGCCAGAAGAGGCGAAATATATAACTGTGGCAGTGTTTTTTCTCATATTACAAACTCGTATCAAAAATCCGTAATAGATGACCACTGAAAAAATATTGAATCATGGACTCTTAGCAAACCTTTTCCAGTGCGAGCAAGGAAGTGTAGAATGTATAGAAAATATTTCGCATGTCTGATTGCTTAGTAGTTTTGCTATGTTTCCAAAATTTTTCAAAATTCAGTCATAATAACTTTCCTTTACGATTACTCCGACAGATTCGCATTAAATGACCTTGCAAAATCCTTGGCGGAAGTGCAAAAATCAAAGCGAATAAGAGTGCACGCAAAAGTAATTCTCTCAATTCGACTTAGATCCGATACAAAGCGTTTGTGCGACCATTGCAGGAAGTTTTTTGAAAATTTTACGAAGAATTGGAAAAAGCAAAGCGAAAAGGGTGCACGCAAAAGTAATTCTCTCAATTCGACTTAGATCCGATACAAAGCGTTTGTGCCACCATTGGACTACATTTTTTTGAAAATTGCACAAGCAAGTCCATGATGATAGCGTATGTGATTTAAAAGAAAACAGCACAGCATTCCATGCAGCTGGGGAAGGAATGGACTTATAAAAATGAAGGTCGGACGACGCCAATACGCTTACGGGGAACATCATAAAGTCAGATGTCTCCAACATTCGCCATTATACTGGATATACAAAAATTTTATTTAAAAAAAAGTGAACAGAAAACATTAGCTTTCCTGGGGAGTACGATAAAAATGATATATGCAACTTATTCGTTATAAACACATATATATGTTATACGTATCTATTTATAAATACGTGCTTTTCTTTTCCACCTTGCGTTTTCGTGAGTACGTACTAGCGTGTATATATATATATATATACATATATATTGTATGTAAGCGTTCACAATGCATGCAGAACATATACAAAATGATGTAACAATAATCATTTGATATTACGTTCATAAATTTTGATACAATCCATGTGTTGACATTTATGCATGTAAAGCTCATATGGGCCTGTAATCTTGAATGATAAATCGTTAAATGGAATACTTCCCATGTACTCGTGTACTCATGTACAGTTTTGCATTACACTAAAACCTGATGCACCAAATTTACCATTTGTATGCGTGTATACGGGAAAGTATATCAGTTTGCTTTTGTATGGGTCTATCTATATATATGTATATGAAAACGATATTTGTTTGAATGGATATTTGTGTGTAAAGATTGTACTGACATCATCGAAAGTACGAGTGAGTAAACGAATAAGTAACATAACACACATACACATACATAAGTGTATGCAATAGCTGGGCTGTTGTGAATATTACATCTATGTATTTATGCATATATATATACATATATAGATATGTGTATGTATGTATGTGCGAACGTCATGAATTGATAACAAATAATTGTTGTTATCGTTGCCAGTTGTTACAACATTTCAATGTAGATTTATTTATTTGTTTACTGTTTGGCTTATACTGGCTAATTTATTCTTGTCAAAAATCATGCGAATGAATATCATCGACAACTAAAAGAGAAGAGAATTTCACTGTGCAAATGCGTCGTGTATTGACAATATTCGGGTATACGTTATGTGTAGGCAGACACAAGCGCACATATTGTATATAACCATAAAATGGACACCGGCTTCTATGCACATCCATTCCAAGCAAATCGTGGACATTCGATGGCACGGCGTATATCATTGTTATTTTTAGCAGTTTTATTGTACATCAGGGTCAACTTGATGATGATATGAACTGAATGTATATATGCACGATGTTGGTGTATGTTAAAGTGTCTTTTCACTTGGAAACCCAAGAGTTGATGGTTGTCCGTAGCTATAGTTCTTTTTTTACTGTTTTTTTACGTCCTATACATACATATATATATATATATGAAATGGCCTGCAACTGTTTATGTGATATCTGAGAGTATATACGCAGATAGAAATATATGTGTCTGTGCGTACGCTGTATACATCTATATATGAATGTATACATGTATGTATGTACGTATTGAACTTATATCGTTAGTTTAGTTTGCTGTTGTTGCTGTTGTGTTGCACTGTGTTGTTTTTATTGCCTCAATGCTTCGATGGCACAGCACTTTTTAGTGCTTTTGTGTTGTGCCAAAGAAAACATTGTGATGCACATTACGGCCTTTGGGTCTTTGCTGTTGCTATTGCTGTTGCTGCTACCGCTAGTTTCGCTACTGTTGCTGTTATTATTATTGTTGTTAAAAAAAAAAAGAACTGCTATGATATATATTTTTACAGATCATTTAGATTTCAGTTGAGATTGTATTGGGTAAAGTTTTTTTTTAAATTAACTTTCTTTTTTTTTGCTGTGTTTTGTTTTCTTTATTTTTTTATCTTTTTTCTTTTTATACATATATATATACATTTCAATAACGTGCTTTTATATTAACATAAATAAACAGAAATGCATATATGCATGTATGCATGGCTGTAGTGGTAGGGTATTTATTTTTTGGCCGTTAAAATTTCATATAACTTTATGATAATGATAGACTTTGAGTATGTTTATTGTATTGTGATTGTTTTTACAGCTCAACGCCTTTGCATCATTTATATGCATATGTAAAAAATGGTATATATATGTTTCTGCTCAACTTTAAAATTTTATTTTCATTATAACCAATTTAACGCTTATGAATAATATTTCAACTAAAAAAAAGAATAAAATTTATATCACATTTGTTGGTTGCTTTTTCCTTCTATTTGTTACGTATATTTGAGTTCATTTATTTCTCGACGATATACATCTATATAATATATATATATACATATGTGTATACGAAGCTAGACATACTTATAAAGCTTACTTAGTTACTGTTGTGTGCTTTTATTGTTCTCTATTAAATTCACCGAACCGTTAACATTTAATTTCCCTTTTACAATCAACTGCAATAACAAAAAAACAACAACAATAATATTAAACTAAACAAAACCCAACAACCAACCAACGAACAATAAACATCCAGCATCCATCCATTGTACCGAGCTGTGCTTTATATTCAATTCTTTCTCTTGTGTGTATTCTGAGTGCATGTTGTTTGCACAATTTGTTTAGCAATTGACAATGTCATCCTCTAATATGCTCTCTTTACCTTCTCTACTTACACTCGATGCTATACTGAACGCTCATCCTTATCAATATACATAGATGTGATTGTTGCTTTTTACGTTGATGGTATTTGATAAGTTCACTGAACTTCCATTATTACATAGCAACGTAGAAATGTAGAGAGAAATTATACGGACAATTTGAAGTACTCTACAACTGTAATAAGCAAGCAAACAATAACCGCTTACTAAACGCTATCAATAAAATAGGATCGATTGCTCAAAAAATTTAATAAATAATAAAACAAAACCTTTTAAAATATTTAATAATAAAAATATGAAAGCAAAAAAACATATTACGTTAACATATTATTTAGGATTAATTTTTTCCTATTATTAGAAATATTTTTAAATAAAACCATTTGTAGAAGCATTTTTCACCAATAGGCGAAGCAACAATAGGGTGCTATGTTATCTGCCTCGCAGTCAAAGTGGGTAATATTTTATAAATTACACTGCTTTTATTTTTCCACAACAGTTAATGAACTTTAAGGTTATTGAACCTTATTAAGGACTTCTATACTAAGCTGGTAACACTCTATGTCGAATTGCAATAATCTCAATATCCTTTACAAACAAAAAATACAAAAAAAGACTTTTAAGTAAGGGAAGAGCATTAATGCATTAGGCAGAAAGTGCATAGCTGAAGGATAGCTTCGATGCTCCTCTTTCGTTCGTGCTTTATATCTCTCAGTTTATCCACTGCTCATTTCCATGAGCAAATCTATCCCTTCAATAAGAAATAGGTTTCCCCTTATGCAAAGAGCAGAACGTTTTTCCACCAAAATCCCTTCCTATATGGGATAAAATAGAAGTCACATGTTGTGTACTGATTAATAGGTTGAATCTTCCAATAATTTCTATTGCGAATCTCTTATTTTTCGTAACCACGAAAATTTTTGTGAGGAGGTGACTAATACCAATAAAAAGGTGTCTTTCCCTCCAACGCGCCGCGCTACTTTTTCCCATATCGTCTTTCATTCAGTTGACTCACAAAATCATTGAAAAATCAAAAAATCAAATCAAAATCATTTTTGATTTTTTTTTCAGTGGCCGACAAATGTGGACCCTATCTTCAGCTTAGCTTCGTGAATGACGAGTGCTTGCGTTCTTGGAATAAAGAACAATTTTCCCGAAAAGGTGTATTTGCCTTATCCATTCTGTTGTGGACGAGTTTGCAAGTAAACGACTGTACTAAGTCGAACAGAGCGTACCTAAGTTGCTGTTTGAAGAACGAAAGAAAAAAAAGTGTTGATGATATTTAATTAATTTTGGACGAAAAACATTTTTTGATTGATTAACCTGCTAGTTATCGATTGGATTTAGGTTTACTACGATCCATCAAATTTCGCGAATTACACTGCGTTATCAAGACTTATTGCGAAGAAATCGGTAGAATAGATTTTATTGGATTATAAATAACAATTATTTACAGAGGATAGTTTACAAGACTCAAAAGTTTTTATCCACCGTTTTAAAATCAACACATACACAACACTTCGCTCACACACACTTGTGCCGCCTTAAGCAAATCTTCTGTTTATTAGTCTTTTGAAAAGTCATTTTGAAGTTTTGGTTAATTCTCTTACCTGAAGTATTAAGTAATATTCGTAGGGACTTATTTTATGAGATATCTAACTTTTATGCAGATTTTATTTACCTACCACGATTGAGTTCGGAACTCTGACTCTGTTTAACGATATGCATCTCTTTCTTGATGGAATTTTTCATATTACTAAATCTATCATAAAATGCCAAAAGCGGTTTAGTTAGTTTTAGCTCAATAAAACAGGAAACACTCTTAACCAGGCTAACTAAATTATATACTGAAACTGGTCGCATATCTGTACGTAAAGAAAAGCAAAACAACTTCCAAAACTTGTCCTCACCAAATGTCCTTTGTATTTTAGATAGAAATTTCCCAAAGAGCTTCTTAGTCAACGTTACGTAGCAGTCGTAACAGTAGATTGAAACACTGATCGGTTGACCGGGGCTATGTGTCTACTGCAAATTTTCTGAGGAGGTAAAATAGATCTCTCCAGCATTCAAATCCTTTAATCGGATTGTTTACTCGGTGTTCTCATCTATTTGTGCTGAAGTTGGGCGTATGCCACACCACCTGACATTTTATCGATAAACATCTTTCCCGTTGTTATTGATCGTCTTATTCCCACAAACTCTGCTTTCTTTTTCCTATCATTTTCTATCAATGATGTCTAGGAATCATGACCGTGTGGATGGACATTTTGTTTTTTTTATATGTATACACATGTAGGCAGAAAAACAGGTGAAAGTTGTGAAATTTTGCAAAATATTTTACTTTTCACAACTTTAAAGAGGACGCACCTATTTCTCTGTCCCGACAAAAAAACTACTAAAGCAACTTAAAAGCCCTCACCTTTTTACTGAAAGAATTAGCTCACGTGGGATATACGTATATATATATATATAACCAATGACTTAGAGGACGGTAGCTTGCTAAGAAGAAAAAAATACAGACACGCGGGAAGATATACGCTCGATGGCAAGGGTTACGACGTTTCTGACCAGGCACTTTTTGTAGCTACGGCAACACAAATTATCGTAATTAAATTATGGTCTGTAGCAGGGAAGATTAATAAGGTTATGCCGAGTTGATAGTCACCATTCTAAACTGGATGGCGATAGGGCAGCCCATTGCACGCATATGGGAAAGATAGTAATAATCCAACGCTGACTTTGTAACGTTATGTGAGACAACGTCGAGAGATTAGCATCAGAAACTTCCTGAAGCGTACGTATTCTTTATTAGGATCGATATAATCACGTCCGTCTATTTGCCTGCCTCTTCGTGTGTTGATGGACCATGCGAAATCCCAAAAATGTCGAGGCCAAGAAGAACATTCTTACAAAGTACGCTAGAGTTAGGAATAAACAAAGCTAAATCCTTCAAGGATATCATGTTAATAATTTATTAACTTTAAATAAACGAGTTTTTTTATTTAGACGTATTTGTAAATTATTGTGTATAAATTCAGTCAATATTGTAGAATTTTCGTGATGTTAACTAAATCGTGTTGTTGTGCTGCGACTTTTCATTTAATATGCATTCAAATCAGCGAAAGCCACATGCACAACATAGTAAAAGTATTGAATGCGCATATTTACAAGTATTCGTAGAAATGCATATATTTGCAACGGTTTATATGACGACAGATACATTTACAAATATAACTGAAAGTCTAAAGTTTCATCTTGCACCACAAGTGATCTCTGTTTGTGATGTCAAGTGGTCTGTTTAAAGTTGCACAATGCCATTGTACATTCTACGTTAAATATGGAATCAACATTATCATCATTAACATCATAATTATCATCGTTATTGTCAACATCTGCAGAATTGTCATTGCTGTCATTGCTCACCTGGATAGTTTCTATAAAATGGAAACTTCTTTTGTTCCCCTTTTCCCATGAGTATCGTTTCGCACGCAGTTTCGTATATAAGCGAAACTAGAACAATATTAATATCGTTATCCTTTGTTATGTGCAATACAATATGTACACTACTACCACTTCACCTCAGTACGATGAAACCACTCAACGTTCAGAACTCGATACTCAGAACTCGATATAAAATAATGCAGATAAAAATGAAGGGCAAAAAGGAAAGCGCACAAAATATGCAACTTTTTGAAGCGTTTCCCAGAGCACTGATAGCACATAGCGTACTCGTACTAGTGCTACTCGAAAATCGGTTACATAAAGTTAATCACTATTTATTGCGAAAGTATTTCATCTTTCGCTTATTCTTCTTTAGTTCATTTTCTTTCTTTTCTATTTAACTAATCTCTCTCAACAAACTACTCTGAAAAAAGTTTTGTTCACAAGTGTGTATGCATTGATTTTTTTTTTCTTTTAATTCCCAACTTTTTTTTTTTTTAAATTACTATAAAAGTAAATTTGTATATATGTGTGTACTTGAAAATATTTTGGGAAATCTTTTTCATTATTATCAAAACTACTCTCCCTTCATATTTTTTTGCATTTTAAAGGAAAAAGGAGTAAATGAAGTGCTATTAGCGTACGCTTAGAATATATTTACGAAAAGCATTCCAAAGTATGGTGCAAAGAATGTAAATATGCTAATGTAGTAATGCGATAATAATATTTAAAAAATTTTATGCAAAAAAATTAAAACCGAAATTATATTCTTTTACTACGAATTTTAAATATTCACCGCAACAAAGAAAAGCATTCTCTCCACTCATAAATTTGCTCCAGAAAATTACTTACATTTACAATTTTAATTAATTATAATAATTATTAGATTTACAAAACATATGAAATATGTGACGAAATGAAGAAGCATTTTATATCTAACCAAAAAACCGGCGAATTTTTTTATCAATAGCCAACATAGTCCATGGTGAACAAGTAGCACACAGGAAAAACAAAGTAGTTTAGAAAGAAACTACATGCAATGACCGCCTTTCTTTAATGAGCTTGGCGGATGTTTTGCCTTTTTTGAAAGATGTGAAAAAAAATTCAATAATTGAAGAGCATTTTATTTTTGAAAAATTTCGATCTTCTATTCAAAGTCTCCTAAAGGCTCCTATTGTTCGTGTCAAGTGAATTCCTGCTGGGAAGTTACAGCGTAATGTCTTCGCTGCTGAGTTCCCATTCCTTAGAGATATCTTAAGAAAGCATTTATGTTCATTTAAAAGCATTTCCAAACGAAATAACACCTTAGTTTACCTCCGTGAGGGCTACCGTCGCAGGGCGCGATTGTAAAGTCGCCAGTGTTTCTGCCAAGAAATTAAAAGTGTGAGGTGAAGACGCGGCTACAGAGTTATAGATTTTCTTATTGTTTTCTCTGATATTTCGCGACATGTGAAAATTAAAACTTGCGTTTCTGCTTTCAACAAATGTAACGAAAGGAACACTTTTGGGCGAAAAAACTTTGCAGACAAGGAATTCGAAAAGTAAAATTGAACAATGAAAAGCATTTTAAGTTTGCGGTGATTGTAGATTAATGTGGAAAATTATTTAAAAGAAATTACTATAAAAGGACAACAACTCATTCCAAAATATAAAATTCCTTCTTCTCAAAGACCATGCATGCAAGCAACTTTCATTATTTACTTTTACATTTTTTACAATATTCTTATAATAACATTTCAAAGAAAAGTACGTGAGATACGTTTGATAACTTAATTTAAACGTTAGTTATTAAGAGAAGATTGGCATTTTTCGAAAATGAATTTTTTCATTGAAACATTCGTCAATTACAAAAAATTCAGTATTCTTAAAAACCACTTTCATATCTGCATCCAGCTACATGCATGTAGATTAGGTAATATTGGCACCTGTTATACTGCACGTACTGCAATTAAAGATCTCTCGCGAGAATGTGAATCGAGTTCGCCATTTTTTAATTTTTTTCAAAAATAATTTTCCTTTAATATTTCAATATTATATACTTAGTAAACTTATCGAGTAAAGGTCTTTGACAAAAAACATTGTTCAATATTTATTTAAATGATTTTTGTGGCTCTATTAGTAACGATTATAAATTAATTGACCATAAACAACGTTCGTACATTCAAATTCCAGATTAACGGATTTATAGCGGGCAATAGCGCTTGTGTGTTGGACAGTAAAATCTGTATTCACACAAGTAAGACTAAGGTTACGATTATTATCGTCCTCGGCGCCGGTTGCTTTCGCTTAACGATTAAATCAAGGAAAAATGCTATCGAGTTTGTGAGCCCCATGCAACGATTTTGGACTAATTGTTGGTGTGAACCTTGACAGTATTTCAGCTGGAATACCCCAAAATAAGCTATCTGAACCTGCACTTGATTGTTCAAATTAAATGTACTTCGTTGGCGCCTTTTTGAAATTGTCTTTCTATGGTTACGTAAAATTTGGATTGCTAATCTCTACACTCTACAGTGTCTTTGAATCATAGTCGCCCAGCTTTAAAATGGAACGAATTACACATTTCTCGGACGATTGGGAATCTTTTTATATTATTATCGCGTATATCTACCTCTTTGCCTGAACAATCATTTCTAGTCCGCTCAGCTTGATATTGGAATGCGTTAGTACACACTTTTAAAATACTTCGATGACTCCTTGAGTGCTTTTAAAAGAAGATTTCCACTGATGCTGGCAGTTGACGACTAACTATTGCTAGTCATGGCAGTCTTCCAGTTAATGCTGTCTCTGCACATATTTTTATTTAATTATGTAAATATTTACATTATGCTATGAGTTCGTAGCTGCAAATAAATTTTATTTACCACAGGCGTAAATAAGAGCTCGCTTTGAAATGGTTCCCAGTTAGTCCATTAGCCTGTAATGCGTGAAAATGCCCTGAGTATGCAATATTTTGTGATTTGCCTCAAGCCGTTAAAAGATTTCTTAATTGTCTTCACATGAACAGCAAGAATTGTGGAGTACTATCTATTTCCACTACTTTAGACCTTAAATAATTTGTTAAATTAAATTTTAATATTATTTTCAAATCCTTAAAGTTATCTTAATTTTTCATTTTTATATCTCATCACAAATCGAGTTATGAAGTCTATGTATAATTAATCTGAAACTAAACTTAATAAATATTTACATTTATAATGTGCACGCTTCTGAACATTTTTGTTGTTTCGCATTTTTGTTTTGTCATTCAGTTTTTTAACGCTTGTTGTAGTGCAATGAATATTTATAAATAATATAAAGTTCTTCCAGAGAATTTTTCATTGCATTAGAATGTTTTACTTGAAAAAGTAATCAAATCTCTTAACAATTTTGTTGAATCTCTGCTCTTTGATAGCTTAACCAGTGCAGCAAATTGCAAACCCAATTTTCAATACTTACTCGGAAATCCACAGGAGACGGGACTTTTGTTGAAATGTAATCAAATCCCATTGGCTCATAAAAACACGACGCGCATTATCAAAATGGTTACCGTCAGTGGGTAGTAATTTATCGCGAAAATATCATGATATAAAGCAGAAAGGAAACGAAGGTGGCTTTTCATAAAGAAAAAGAGTAAAAGAATGATTTCGCTCCTCTGGCTGACTCCTTGGTATTATCGTAAAAAAGAATCAAAAGTCAAGACGAAATTTCGACAACCCCTCCAATATTCGATGGGCCTATTACGTCTGCCGCTTTTAATAAGTAAAGAGCAAAAGACTCCGTTTTTTTCGTCCTCTTCTTTACCAGTCTATCTGAAAGAATTTTCAATGTTTTCGCCTTTCTTGATGCTCTTATGTTGATGGGAGAATGCTTCCTTCGTTTCTTAAGGAAATGAGGAAAAAGGTAGAAAAGATTCGGATATAGCCCAATATAATTATGATCTCACTTGTTTTACAATTTTTCGCGCAGTAGCTTGAATTGAAATTTCTTTATGATAATCTGCTAATATTAAATTCCTCTGCGATGCTATAAAATTCGCGAAGTTTGCGCTCTCAACATTTGCAATAAAAGAAAAAAGATTTTTGTATGCTGTGAAAATTTACTTAACGGCGTTTTACGTATATTTTTACGTATTTTTATAATAAATTTATTTGAATTTAAAATTTCACTCAGAGTAACTACAGTAATAGTTGCTAAATGCAAAAAAAAAAAAAAAAAAAAATGATTTGCATATATTAGAATATCGGTAATAACATCTTAATATATCTGTGCCTATCTGATATACGAATGTTTGTGCATGTTTGCAGTTAGGCAGGCATAGATAAAATTAAGTTAAAATCCATTTCGTTCACATTTGCCAAAAGACATTAATGTTATATTTACCGATCAGAAAACTTCATCATTTTCTTCTATTACCTGTGGCATAAATCATGTGCAACAGTACACACAGGCGCGCACACTAACAAACCGCAATAGATAAGCTAGAGTTATATCGACAGGTGAATGCATGGATGCTTAGCAGCTATAGCATATAAAACTTGGCTCTGATACACACGCACTCGAGTTTATATTTAAAACTATAAAATTTCCATTGGCAAGAACTACAGCAACAATAACAACGACGACAAGAATATCAACAACATGATTTCAAGTATCGTTGGCAACGGAAATATCTGCTCAACACAAAACATACACAAACCAAAGCATTGTAAACATGAAGTTCTTCTCCTCTGTGTGTTTTTCTGCTTTGTTTTTTTTTTTTTCTTTTTCGTTCTCTATTTTTTGCATTTGTTTATTTTTTCTTTTTTTTTCTGTTCTCTTCCTCTTTTTCTTTTTTTTTTTTTTCTTTTGCATACGGATTTGAATGTGATTCCGCTTAAGAGCTTGAATAATATATGAATATATACGTAAGCACAATAAGGGTGCATGTGATTATGTGTCTATTTGTTTGCATTGTTTGGATTAAAGAAAACAAATCATACCACTACCAAGCAGCAAAAAACAAAAAAAGAAATAGAACGTCCCAGCACAAAACCGAAGCAAAGCGTATGTATAGACAGACAGATAAACAGAACAAGAAAATTTGAAATGCAATACACATTGAAAATGGAGTTTAATGCGATATTCGTCATAGATAAGAGCTGATTTGTTTGGTTACTAATGGAAATTTTGGTTTCCAGTTGAGATGCATATGCACACAAATTCATATGTATACAAAATTTGTGAATATGCATGACTTCATTCTACCTCTCTATGAAGGGGGATGATTTTCCATTTAAATAGAAAATTTACATAATTTGAACAATATGACATGTTTAGGCCATAATGAATTTTAAATTAATTGAACAGGTAGAAAAAAACAACATACAAATGCCCATAAGTAGACAGACGTACGTAAACCTATAAATTTATATTATAATTGGACTGTCCAAGCAAACAAAAAGCGGATAATTGCCTTTGACAAAATTAATATAATAAATGTATGACTTGGCTTCTGCCCATTTCCAAGGAAGGTAATGAAAAACGAATGCGACCTCGTCAGGAAATAGTAATATTTTTATGCAATGACATAAGTTGCTCTACTGAAATGTACGCGGCATAGCTTCTTCTCTTCCTTTTTTCGTTATTTAGCGCATTCTGTAACGAACATGCCGCTGACGCGATAGAATGTAAACTCTGTAAAGACCAACCCAGCGGCGATGAGGTTGAAGGAAGGATTACAAATTCGAAATTTAGTTTCCGAATGACTACTTTTTAGTCAACCGCTACCGAGTAACCCATCAGAACAAAATAACAATAAAAAAAGACAGGAACTTCATATTGGTCAGTTGACAACGCAATCTGTTTTTATTTTTTGTATTTAAAAAAAATACGAAAAAATAAAACCGTTTGATTCAAGCGCATACGCTCATCTTTCAACTTGTGTTATGAACTGGTCCGGTGAAGTGCGGTTAACGATAACAGCTGCAATTGAAACGACAAACGGCTGCAATATATAACGCGTCATGGTAATATTCTGCATGAAAAAACTTGGCTTCGGAGAGGACTGAACTGCAGTGTGCTGCTCACCAAAGATTATACTGTCGTAGTTACGTCGATGGCTTATAGTCCGTCTGTGAGCAATGTTTGTTTCCGAAACTTTCAGCGTGGAATACGTATCGTGTTAAAAAGATAGAGAGATGATTATGTACCGTAATTTGTATAAAATATTTCTATCATTCCGTCTTTATTAAATGTCCAATGTTATTAAATAAAGCGGCAGAAACCAAATTATACACCAAGCAAACTGCCGCGGGTTGCAAATAAATTTTCATTCTCTAAGGACGAATATGTTAAAATGCTGTTAACTGCATGCAATTAACACAAATTATTTTCGAACATGTTTAAGCGCAAACATGCATTCGATCCAATTGGAAAGATGGATTATATTAGGATCTTCCGTTAATTTTGGCCAGCGGCTTTCACATATAAATATGGCAAAGCATTGCGAAATGCGAGTGTACACAACGGTGGAATTCGATTATTTTGACCTTTCTCTACATAAAACAAAAGTTTTCCATTTCAAGTTATTGAGTTATTTAGTATATGCCGACGCTTATAATAGAACGCTGAAAATTGCATTTTCGACCTTCGTTACTTTTGTTGTTTAATTTGAAAAAATCTGCTGCCGAAACCCACCAAACACGTTGACAAGTTTGTGATGATGCCACTCCTTCATATCCCAATTGTCAATTTTGGTTTCAACGGTTTGACAGGGTGACCGAAAATACAATTTTTTGACCATTTGCTGCAAGAGTTGTCGAGTATGCACTGTTGCAACTCGAACGGGAAATTCTACCGCAACCAGCACACTACACATAGCACCTCTAGATCACCACTTGTCCAAATCAAACCAGCATGGCTTGGCTGGCAGACGGGTACGCAAAATTAAAGAAGTGCGAAAATGAGTCGATTATATATAATGTGCCAATTTTTCTCAATAAACAACTTTTCCAGGTGAAAAATGGCCAAAATTAGCGCAAGTTTCTAATAATTGCATTCCCCATTATTCGGAAGTATTATTTTTGCGGCTGCTTTAAAGTGCAAGTCTTCTTCCTAAAACGTATGTATTGGCAGGCTATTGGGTCGCTAAAGATGTGTAGGGTCAAACAATCAGGCAGCCGAACAAAGATGGGGTGGTGGACATGTGTTGTGTCAGCCGACTCAATGTTGGAATGGGACATTTGGCAGTGACGTCGACGAGAAAGGGCAAAGCTATAGAAAGTCTATCACTAGCGTCCTTAAATTTGCTTTGCTTCTTTAGATTGATTTTAAAGAATGGATATCAAAAAACATACCAGTATGGCCCAAATTTCTATATACAATATAGAACTTCATTGTAGAGAATTTTCAGTTTCAAAACTAAAATTTAGATTTTGTTTAAATACAAAGGAATAAGTTTATATGAAAGAGGATCTGCCTCAGTGGCCGAAGACAAAGAATATCGACTAGCAATTCAATCGTCGTGGGTTCGAATCTCAAGTGCGATGGAGCTTCTGGTAAAGCCTTAGCACCAGCATTAAGATTTTAGTCTTAGAATTTAATTCTCCGGCTAAATTAATAATGATAATAATATATGCAAGAGGGTGTTAACGAAATTGTGATATAATTATGAATTTTGTATTTTTACCGTAGATGATAGTAGTCTCCCAATTTTTTGCTTTCAGCATGCTACACTTCGTTGGAACGGTTGCCTTGGCACATCTAATGGTAATTTGTGCATAGCATGTAAATCAAGTAAATATTTAACATTAGTTTCAATTTTTAATATTATAACAATAACACAAAATTTTAAATAAAGAATTTTTCTTTACTGATAAATATTTTTCTATGAAAAAAATTGCATTTGTTTATATTTCAATGAGATTTAGCATAATTTATGTTAATTCTGTGCTTTTAAGCGCTTTTTAAATATATCATCAGCATATTCGATATTACATACGAATACGAAACAAGCAATGCAAATATAAAATAAATATGCCCGCGCACGCACACAAAAGTCATACATGTATATATGACATATATATATATATATATATATATATATATATATATATATATATATATATATATATATATATATATATATATATATGGTGTCAAATGAATACATTAACGCATTAACGCCTTTGAATGTTTTATTTTCACACATAAACATATACAATATATGCATATATTGGGTATAAAATAATATTTTTTTAATAAATAAATTGCAACAGTATTACAGCAGCCTTTCGTGTTCAGTCTCCGTTGAATAAATAATTCCAATTACTTTAGAACGCTTATTAAATATATTATAAATACAAAACAAAAAAAAAAAATTGAACAAAGCCCCTTCTTTACAGATATCAAATAAAATAATTATGTTTAATATTTTCCCTTTTCTCGGGTGTGTTGATACGCATTGGATTGTAGCAACTACATTAACATCTGCATAAGTCTAAACGATTGAAGATCACTATGCATACTACGGACTGGAAACTTGTGTCTCAAAAGCGTGCTGAGTAGCCGAGTACTCGGAACGGAACTCGACTAACAACTGAATGGTCGTGGGTTGAAATCTCATGTGCGGTAGAGGTTTCAATAAAGCCGATAGCCTTTGATGCTAGCCCTTTAAAACTTTAGTTTAAGATTTTATTTCTTTGGCTAAATTAATATTAATAATAAGAGATTCTATTTTTCAGAATTATTGGACTAAATTCAAGAATTAGTTAAATTGGTCCATACTTTCGCGTATATGAAGAAGAAATGTGAAAGGTTTCATTTAATAATGTTTTTTAAGCTTACGCGTATGTCATGGTATGGCATATACGCATAACTAAGCCATACGCCATACTATGGCATGTACGCACGAACAGGATACATTTGAAGACATTTATATGCCCTGTCCGGAAGGTATTTTTAAATACCTTAAAACCTTAAAAATCCAAATTCAAAAATCTAATCCACTCTTCAGTCTCGTCAGGTTAAACGAAGAACTAAATAGAACACTTTTATAACAATTGCTCTTGTGACACCTGCCTTTCGGGCATGCGATATTAAATGGATTGCTTGTCATTTACAAACTTATTATTCTATTTAATGTTTGCGTTCCACTATAACAATAGCTCTCAGCTAAGGGGATATTTCAAACACACTATTACACAAACTCTGTCTCTGCACTGCCGTAGGATGCTTACATCAACCGTTAAACGCTAAACGCTTTTTCATTAGCTTCGCTATGTTTTTATTAAAAAACGAATAAGAAAAGTTATGATTAGTAAGGATTTTTTATATCATTGCAAAATTTGCTATTCTAGTTAACACAATTACATAATTAATATGAAATTAAGTAAAAATGTATTAAAAAAGATGACATATATCAACGGCAGAAATATTCATTTCCTCAAGTGCATAGATGTCAAACGAGGCAAAACACAACACTCACTGAAGTGTGTAAAAACATACGAAATATATGACATATTTTCTAACATACTGACTTTATTATGTTATTTCCCTTTGATCGAATTTTCTCGCAAGAAAACATTTGCTCATGTATACGAGGGCAAAACAAAAAGCCATTTAATATTGAATTTTAGGGATCTCCCACTTTCAGGCACTTTTTATGAACACGTGTTGAAATAAATTTTTGTTGTTTTTATTTGGATTGTCAAAGTCCTGCAAAATTCTAAAAAAAAAGGATCTACTGGTGAGTTTTAAGTTGTCGCCGTAATACCCTATAAGACAGTTCTTCGACTAACTAGCTGTCTAGTGTCTTCAAACCCTTAAATGCGCCTAATATCAGCTTCGATCGGGATCATGTGCGAAGTGTCCTGTATACATTTCCCGTAGACTCTAGCAAGGAAAATGGCAAATGGAATCATACATTACAATAGGCCTTTGTTTGACTTGATAGCTTGATTAATAATCCAGACTGATAAACTTGATCAATTCAAGAAAGACCAGCATTACCCTAAACGCAATTAAATCAACGAAAATTTCCGTATTCGCCACATACGCAGTTGCAGTCGTCGAAGTTTGCGTACATTTTTTTTTTACTTTCGACGTACAGTTTCAACAAAGTTATGCCGTTAGTTAAGATCAGACGATCTTAATGGCAAATAGATGAATACTTCCTCCAACATATATAAGTATTAAGTGATAGAATTGCAAGACAGACTGATTGTTTTTGGGAAAACTGGGAATCGGTTTTGCTTCCATCCTATGTGTGTAAGTAGTGGTAGTTACCAACCCTCTCTTGGTTATGTTATTCGGTTTCAATATGAATTCATTGCAATTACTTTTCGTAAGAAATTTTGATGAGAAATGAATCAAAAACGTGAAAAAACTTTTCGCCTTACTCTCGCATGTAAATTTAGCTACCTAGAGCAACTACAACTCGGAAGAGCTTTATTTGATTGCTTGTTCTTATCTTCAAGTTTATGTATATAGAAGCATTTCGAGTATTTTGCCCACAAATGATAATTAATACATACATTGTGATTATATTGATATTAGTTGCTGTGCACTAACGAACATTATACAAATAGAAATAAATGTTATTTTTATGGTTAAACGACATATGTATGAAAACACACCCGCATGCACACTTATAACACACGCACGCATGCACGCATCGAAACATGCATTGATTTATAAAACTTACATGCCGTAGTAGCAAAACAATTACAAAACTACATGTGACTGCTTGTAATAAAAATAATAAAACGTACAATTTTACTTTTGCTACAAAATAAAACAAAACCATTCTCATTGGCATAAATTATGATTTCTAATAAAAATATATTTTTGTGTTCTTATCACAGAATTTAAATGACTTGTTTTACTAGATAATCAAATTGTTTGCCTTATGTTCATATGTCCCTAGGATACAAAATGTGTTATGTTATTGTTATTTTTGCTTCTCAATTTGTAATTGATTTGAATATTTTAAAGAACAATCTAAGCGATCTCACAAGCAAACTCCAACACTTTTAAACGGCAGCTCAGTCATTGCATAAAACTTTCGAATAGATTTTGATTGATTGTCAATCACATATAATTTTCGATCATATTTATCCATAAATTATTAGAGAAGCTTTTATTGCTAAAGCAATATAAAAAGGACAGTCATGGAAGCATGAGTAACCCTTAAGGGTTCTATGCATTTCATACACATTAAATAAACACGAATTATATCATTTAAATTTATGTACTCATATAGTTGATCGGCATCTGATTGAAATTTCGGGTTCGTAGAAAATTCATGCATGGCCTGTTGGCGTAATTACAATGTCAACATACCCTCAACATGCACCTGCGGCATTTGCACTAACAGAAATTTAATTCGAATATTGACATGAATCATCTATACCTCAGCTGACAAAGTCTTTGTGAAGACATACCGAAGTGAACGTGAACCATCAAACAAAATATTATTCATAGAAGATTTTAGCTAGGACTAGGCTGGTTATTAAGCACTCCACACCACTCTGGCTATTACATTTCCAAGTTAATAGTTATTATAGTATTAATAAATATTATCCCTATTTAACCCTATAAAACCGTGTATATAAAAATGACTTTTTAAGAAAAACTTCCGCGGGGGCGGGGTAATCTTAAATAATACCAATGTGCTTCAAAGGTAGGACAATGAATTTGCGTGTCAAGTCGCTATTTGGAATCACTTTTTATAATAAACTAAAAACTGCATCTCGCCACAAAATTATTGATATTTTCGTGAAAACATTGATATACGATCGGCTAAAAAAGTTGTCGATCCCTTCAACCACTCCCATCTATATTGTATTCATATATTTAGTATGATAATATGCTATTTTTATCGATTTTTAGGGCGAAATATAATATAAGCAAGTTTTCTTGTTATTACGATTTTCTGAAAAAAAGATCAGTTCGTAAAAATGCTTGCATTTAGTCTATTTTCTAAAAGGTTTGGAAATTGATTGCTTCTTCTTGTTCAAAAATGGACATTCTTTATTTGAATACTCACTAGTCGCACAAAAAAAATACTTTTGGAACACCCTGTCGTAGTTATAGACATATTTGTGTATCATTTCTGCAGAGATATAATAATATCCGGCCAACTGCTTTTTTAGACGATTTTGAAATACCGTGGTACACAAAAAATTTTTTCACACGAATTTTTTGTTCTAAAACGAATCCAAAAAAATAAAACATTTTTTTTTGATTTTAATTTTGACGGTGTTTTACCCAAACTTGAATATCAAGAATTATATAGGCCACTTAAACAACAATGCTACCAACCAACTTTATAGCAAAAAAAAAAACTATCATAGGCCGTTAAAAACGAAGCAAATTCTTCGTTTGAATCGAATGCGACAGTTATGCTATAGATATCTGACATGTCTACTGGCGATAGTGTTTTTGATTCAATTCATAATAAATGTAGGCACTTGTTACCAAGTAGCGATGAATAGTTGCGAAATTGGTTTTTATTCCTAATTTGAATTTGAATTTGTGTATGTTCTATTTACTTATGGACTAAATTTTCACCGTACACTAATTTTAATTTGTTTTTTGTAAAAAAATGAATGGTCTTTGTTTTATATATATGTGATAAGGTTTTCATTACCTTTCTTGCACCATTTATTGGAAAAATATTTAGAGTTTTTCATCCTGACCGATTTTTGAAAATTGTGAAACATATGCCCAAATTCACCATATGTCGCATATATGTTTTTTTTTTGCAGGAATTTCCCTGGAATGCAGAGACTTGTAGAGAATAAGAGTGTATTGCAGTAAATATGGTATTAGCCTCTTTATGGCCCGCAGAGAGAGAGAGAGAGAAGTTAAAGACGCTTCGCGAAAACAGCTGCCTTGTTCCTCTTTGTAAACATATATCAGAAATCCGTTTTTTTCTATGCTTAGCAATTGCCATGAATGTTAGGAAATCCGTTTTTTTCTATGCTTAGCAATTGCCATGAATGTTAGTTCCAATCCGAAAAAAATTGCCAAAAATACACTGGTTTTTAAGTTGACTCAAATTTTTCATATATTTTTTTTATGCGCAAAAAAGGGACTACCAATATTGAACATTTAATGCTTTAAAATCCAATGCAAGCACCTTGCTCTGTCGATATTTGATGAAAGCATTGAAAACATCGTCAATGTGACTCCTGGTTTTACAAGTCAGAACAGTAGCACATACTAACGCATATAATATCATTATGAAGGGATTATTATGCAAACCGAGATGTGCTGCGAATGTTTAGTGTTCAGATTTTCCCTAATTATGAGTGAAAGTCAACATATTAAGTTTCACTTCACATCAGCATGAAACAAAAATTATAAAAAAAAGTTAGTTGTTTTGACCATGATTTTTTATGCATTCATTAAGTGCACTTGTTTTTGCAAAAATATATTTGGTCAACCTAAAGCAACTTAACTGAAAGCATATTTAAAGATTGGTTATTAAGTTTCAATAAGTAATCAAGAACATGGTAAATTTAAGATTCAAAGGATAGAATATCACATCACATAGGCCCCAATCTGACTTTACTGCTTTTTTGGAATTATAATGGTACGCTACATTCACTATTGATCCTATGCCGCTGTTTAAAATAGTCGATGAATATTTTGCCATACGCATCCAAAAATTCGGAGACTTATGGAGTGGTATGTAATAGTATTAACACTTATAGTAATAATGATAGCAGGATTAGTTAGTACGAAATAAACAAGGTCGATTTGGCGATTGGTCCATCAATCGTTTACTATTGATAACGTTGTGGCAATGAACCGATTAACTGAAGAGGCAATATCAGGTCAGGAGGTCATTTATGTTATATAGTGGACAAAGTGTTCAAGACAGACTAAACCTTTTGTAATTACTGCCATGTACTGCCCTATAATGATAAAAGAAAAGGCACAAAACTCCGGGAGAGGTTATACGAAATATTAGAATTGATATAGTGTACTTAAGAAAGAGAAAAGATTTGCACGAATCAATTACACCACGAAGACAATGCCTGGCTTTTCACGTCTCCTCTCCCTGGCCGGTCAATTAATGAGTTTTAGTTTATTTTGGTAAGGAGGGAGAGACAAAATCCGAATACATGCTATTTAAATCAGGTAAAAGCGTCCAAAACTAATCCGATGAAATCAAAGAAGATTTGTAATAAAATACATTGTGATTTCGGGAAACAGTTGCACTTTTGGAGAACCAACACAATGTATTGCTGGAACTACAAATATTTTCAAGTGCGTGAAGTTCTTACAAAAATCAAATGTCAAAGAGTAAGCAAATCGTACACATATCAGAGCAAACTTAATGTACCACATTAAAGCCGCAAAATATTTGCTTATTATATATTGCGCGGAAGTTAGCTTTCCGATATATATAGGAAACTTTCAATTTTCTCTTCCACGTAAATGATTGCGGGTAAATAAAATCTCATTTCTTTACTTAAATCTCAATTTTTTTATATTTAGTTTCTGCGAGATATTTGCTATGAGTTCTAACTTCGAGTTCAACAGACCAATGTTGCTTTCATACTTGATCGGTGGCCATTAACTAAGAGGACATAGACCAAACTTGGGTTTCGAATATAAATTTGCAAATTCGAATTTACCGGTAACAGATGCGGGCAACCCTGGAAAATGGAGCAATGGTGAAAAACATTTCTTGGAGTCTCTCTCAATCAGTTACATCCAGATTTATAATCGTATGTATCCAGGTATGGTTATATGCGTTGACGATATCTAACCATATCTGGGCAATGGCAGACTTATCTATCTGCAGAGAGTGCCACTAATATAGGTGCTGTGGGGATTAAGAATTTGTAAAGATAAAAAATAGGCAATTGTTGGTGACTCTAGTAACCATTACGGATAAAAAATAAGAAATGATTGATAATTTGGTTTTGAAGAGAGAAGATGTGTTTGTAAAGGAAAAGATTTTCTTATCAAAGAAATAATTGGTTTCCCATAGTGTAAGTTTGCGTATCACGCCTCTTATGAGCGATCAACATAGAACTGTTGTTTTGATGAATTTCGACAAGTAAGAGTCGGATTACGAATCGTTTACAATGTGAAATCGCACAGAAATAATGAAAACGCGCAGAGGATGTTTTGTACTTAATGATATATGATCACCATTTATCTGATGCCTTACCGAAAGATATGGGTAACTTTTCTCATATCTGGACGACGTTTATTTTTAGCAGGATGCACGAAAAAAATATCATCTCCTATTGAAAATGTCTAGACGAACATTTAAGCTACCGCGGGCACTTTCATGCATGAGCTAACCGCATTTACACCCATTATTAAAAGACATGTATCAAGTTCCAAAGCTTTTCACCAACGAATGCAGAGAGAGGTGGAGATTAATTCACTG
The DNA here is from genome assembly GCA_000688715.1 of Glossina pallidipes. Classification (NCBI taxonomy): domain Eukaryota; kingdom Metazoa; phylum Arthropoda; class Insecta; order Diptera; family Glossinidae; genus Glossina; species Glossina pallidipes. Next base: position 139,636 of record KK499970.1, read on the forward strand.
ACAGTGGATAAATCGCTAATCACAAGGGCTTGCAATTGCGTTTCCTTGTCAAATTGCTTGTGACTTATCAAAATGCTTTTGTTTTACCGGAACTGCAGTCACAATAAAGCCCTGTAATGTTAATCTCATTATTAAATAAGATTTGTTACTTACGAAAACCACGGAAAAAAGTGCTTTAGAGTGTCTTGTGGCTTGCAATGTCTCAGAATGGGATCGTAAGTGGGTGGAAAATACATGCACGTACAAAGTGAGATTTTTTTTGTAATCGCTTCGGCATACGTGAGCACCATAAACGGGATTGCAGACTGTTATGCATTACTTATCCAATGATAGGCACAAAATTTGCTTAAAATTCTGCACTAGAAACTTTTTGCAACTTTTAGCCGTAGGCAGATTGTCTGATTTTGACCATGTTTATCGGGGAAAAAAAAATCACTAACTATCTTAGGGTCTTCTCAAACACGAACTTGAACTTCCTACTTGATCTCCCTAAGTGTTCCAATCATATACATGTTACATCATTTCTCTTTTTTATAATGTTTTTTATGATAGTGGAATTATGATGAAAAGATTCCGGTTATAATCGCGATACAATCCTTGTCAACTCCTTCGCAGTAAACAAAAAAAAAAAAAAAACAAAGGGTATCTAAAGTCAATCGTTTCGTGTAATTGGTACAATATTAATAGCATATCCTTTTGGATCCGTAAGATTAAAAAATCCATTAAAATATTGCGAAGCGAAAATTGTCATTAGCATAATTAAATTTTGTTTTTGTCATTTATATTATATATACATATATACATTCTATCAAAGCAAGATTAATTTTTATATAAAACTCCATTAAATTCATTGTAATTAGCATTCATACACGTACAAACATAGGGACCCTACACGCTTTTGTATTTATTTATTAGATTTTAAATAAAAAAAATTTCCCGAAAATTATATCCATAATAATTAAATTTTGTTATTAATAAAAATCCCTCAAAGATAAAAGGAAAATGTGGATGCGCATGTATGTTGTCGTAGCTTTGTATTATGATTAGATTAAATTTATTCAATATTAATGAACTTATTTATTGTTTATTTAAAACTTTCATTCACCCTATATATGTAACAATACAAACAAATATCCTATGTAATTGCATATAATTTGATAAGCGTAGGTGCGAGTACATGGTTAGCACATGATTGCAATTTCATGCTGTACATATATATGTAAAGCAATGAAATTTGTCAATGACAATTAGTAAATACATTGTCATTTTAATGATGTCAGATTTAGTTGAACAACACTTTTTGGTAAGGTCACTGCAAAAGAGAGAGAGAAAGTGTAAAAGGGGAACGGAGAAGAGACTACACGGAAACGTAAACGTAAAGTACACATTGATGTATGTGAACATAAGCACATTTTAGTTTAATTCAGCTGAGCAAAGCTGAGTGAAGTAAATTACACAAAATTTTCTGTTAATACCGCATATGTACGTACAACATATATGCACTTTTACATATATATGTATTCATATATATGTATATAATAATGTATATATGTAATAAAGTTGGTTGGATGGATGGATGTACTTGTATGTACTTGAATGTGTATGAAATTCATGTATGATGTATGCTTGTGGGTGTCAGTATAAAGCTTCGTGTGTGAATTTGATATCTATTCATTTTCATTGGGGAGCCATAACAGCAGGAATATTAGATTTAAACTCTTCTAGTACACATGTGCATCGTAAACAGGCATATCAGCAGAGACCAACAACTCATCATATACATTTACACATAAATTGCATACGGCAAACAAGCCCCCAACTAAATTCACCGACATTCGCAATAGGAAAATCGAGACCCGGCAACTGTCATTTAACGACTTCTCATAACTTAGGCCATGAATTTTTAAACAACAAAATCCAATTACAATGACAGCAACACGCACTCCTGCATCATCCACACTATCATCTCATCACAATCATCATCATCATCGTCATCATTATCACTATTATTATTATTATCAACATCATGATTATCATTATATCGTCATTATTAAAGCCTTAGCAGCTGTAAAAGCAGCAGTGATAGCTTGCATTTATACCAGCAGTACAGAGCCCAGAGTTCTCCTCTCTTATTCATTTACACATCATTTGCTGAGAAGAAAATTCATTTAAATTTTTGACATTGATGTTTCATTAACTTTCAAGAAAAAGAATATGAAAAATAATAACAACAACAATATTATGCAGGCATGCACAAATGTATACATAAATACATAAACTCCTATACATACATAGATACCATGGCCTTTATTGAGCGCAGTTCCATGGGGCCGGTAAATCACATGTACGTATATGCGCTTGTCAATGGTGGTTTGACATATATATGTGTGTGTACGTGTATATGTGCGTACCTATATGCCTTACTGGGCGTGTGTATACAAAGTTTATCATTGACTTTGTGATATTCAGTGAAAAGTATTCATTGGGGATCTCATAAAAATGTAAAAATATCCTGAATAAAGTGTAAAATATTGTGCGAAATTAACTTTGTCTGTATTTGTTTATTCGTCCCTCTGTATATTTAAACGTATATAATGTTTCTCTCGTTGTAGGTTTAAATGTGTCCGCCAGGTGTAATATATAGAATAGTTCGCTCTGAAAAATGCTTTTGTATACAATGGGTTATAAATTTTCCCTTTTTAATTAATTTTTAAAACCCTCGTCGTAATGCGAAGGTATACCAATTGTGTTCTTCCATTTGCAACATCCATAAAGATAGTCCATAACATATTTATAGTTTGTTATACCACCGCATGTCGCTTTAAGTCGATTTAAGACAGTTTTTTACTCCTTTACATTAAATTCTCTCGTATTAATTATTGAATGTTTAAGGATTTAAGGCTTCACAATGGCTTCGCAATATTCCTGCTCTATTTACGCGAACGTAATAATTTTATATTCTTGTAATCGTAATTCCAGCTTTTAGGGATCAATTAAAATATATGAAAAATCCAGAGCAACAGAGTGAGGGAGATTTTATCCTAAGTATAATGCGTTATAATCTAAAAACCTAAATCGATTGAATGCTGATCAAGAATATATGTACTTTGCGGGGTCTTTGATGCGTTCTTCTGGGCGTTGCAAATGTTTTCGCAAAATAACTATACCCCTCATCTTTCGGTAATTGGTATAATTAAATTTTGACGAGCTATAAAATTGAGAAATCGTGGCCAATTTTTTCCATTATTGCCATTAAAGTTCAATTCAAATTTTTGTACATTTACCTGCTACAGTTTGAGTAATGAGCAAAACACTAATTTTTTAAGTCCTCGCTTTACGAAGTGCTGTAGACGTGTCGGCTGATCGATTTGGCCCATTTTCCATCCCAACCTCGGACCAAGAACTTTCAATGTCTCCGTTAAATGCGAACTCGATAACTTCATTTTTGCGGCCAGAAATATGTTTAAAACAGATAATACACAGAAGGACAGACCGATATGCTTAAATCGATTGAGAGATCTCTAACGAACGCAAGCATATTTCATAATTGTGAAATTATGAAATCACACGACTAGTATCTCTTCAAGTGTGAAGAAGTTATTTAAATCGTCTTCGGGTATTATTGTTGTGTTCATCTCACCATTTCTATACGGCAAAGAAGAAAAGTTACCGATAACTAGAGGAGCGATATTCTTCATTCTAATGATCAATCGAAAATCTCGGGTTAACAGCAATTTGTCTTTTGCTTCATTCGCATTCCTTTGGCCCAATAAGAAGGCATCAGTAAGTGAATGTATAAATTAAGTAATTGAAATAATTCATCCTAACATTAAGCAAATAGATGGCAGGAAATGCGCCTCTGATTTTGCTAATGGGTTATGGTCCTCGCCTCATTTATAATCAGTGTTAATAGTGTACATCTATCTACAGGGATGGGACATTTCATCCCATTTTTATGCAGAATGTTAAAAATAGTGAATAGATTGTTCGGTTTTCATGCTGCATATATAACAAATAAAAAAAAACGAGAAAAAGAAATAATGATAGAAATAAAAATAAAAGGAATTATAAATCAAATAGAAAATAACTTCGTTAATCAAAGGGGGTTAATTAAAAAGGAGGTTAAAAAATAAAGGAATCCACTCTGCTGCGGTTGGCGTCCTGGGATGATGTTATAAACATTAGCCCATAATGTGATGAAAACCTAAGTTTTGAGAATTCAACCGCTTTTCATCACCTTAACAATAAGCCTCGATAAATGAGTTCTGCACGTTTTCATAAAACGAGTCATATTTAACCACGCCCATTAAAGAAACAAATTTCACTGGAAATATAATTAAATTAAATTAAATATCGATTGAATATAATAAAATAATAAGCAAAACAGCGAAAGTATACAATGAAGAGCAGCGAGGGCCGCACCATAACAATGCTATCCTAATGTCGCTCAACATACATTGCGTAAGTTTGACGAGTAAATACAAAGGCTTTTTTTTTAAATTTTCCTGCTTTTTCTTGCCTGAAGTTAAATGTGAAATCCAAAGTAATCGTTTCGGGAAATGCGCAAAAATTACTTTACACATTCCTTTGGAATCTCTTTCTGCAAAGGAGAAATTTAGAAACAGGTGTAAAATACGCTGGCGAACCTATCAAAAAAAAATACACTTCGGGCTGGAAACATTTATTTATATTTAGTTTGTGTTTCAATAAACTGTTTGTGTTGGCATAAACTTTTGCAATGATTCAGAACAAACAAATCACAGCGTCAGCAAGCAATCGAATGATATATAGTATATAAGAAAAAAAGCTAAACAAATTGGTAGATGTAAGCAAAAAAGTCTATTAGCATAAGCGTATGACCAAAAAACTACTGGTAGTAATTATAAATGTTTATAAATAGGGGAGCAAACATTTGAAAAGAAATTAATTGAAAAATCAGCCTGCTTCAGTAAGCAAACAATGCATGCGTTGATAACACGGGAGAGCTTGAAAAAAGCACTTATGAAGTATTTTAATATATGAGTATCTTATGTGTACGACATATGATTATGCATGTTATATATGCATCATAAACGTTACATTTTCCAGAGCGCAGATTGCACGCGTCATTTTCTTGACAGGCTTATTGAGTTGCAGGATCTTTGCAATTTGCTTAGAATAGATTTAGCGGAATACTCATTAAAATATAATCGAGAAAATTTGCATATTGATAATATATCCCTAATGTATTGGTAATGTATTGTTAATGTGTTATCAATTCATTGATAATGTATTGATAATGTATCAATAATGCATTGATAATGGATTAGTAATGTATGGATTATATGGTCATGTTGCATTCGCAATTAATTGCTAATCCATTTTTAATAAATTGCAAATAAAAGCATTGATAATCACATCGATAATCGAAATCGAAGATCGACACGCCGATGAAAACACCTTGAATTAGTTATAATGAAATACTCAGTGAATTTCTTTCCCGCTCTATGAAATGTTATCGGCGACTTCTGAAAAGTTTAGAAACAAAATCAATTTCTTATTCTTGTAAAAACGCCATAATGCTTGCGTATAGAACGATTAACAAGCTGATCGGCAGTCATAACGTCTCCAAAAGAATTTTTAATTCCAAAGCAATACTTATTATTCATATGCTATTGATATTTGGACAATATACACAAATTTGTCAGTTCTATAGAAAAGCTGAGAGAACGCATCTATCTAACTCGCCGCCTGTTGTCTAATACTCATCAACATTTCGTGCTCACGAAGTTTCGAAGTTTCAGTAAACGAGCAGTAATGTTTTCATAAGTGTAGGCTAATAAAACTAGTTTAACATAACTACACTATTTAACTATTGTCCTGCTGTTTAGTAGAAGACATTGGTCAATAATTCCCGACATCGTTTTGAACATAGGTTCATATTATTTTTAGAAAATGTCGACCTCCAGCTTCATGTCATTTCGATGCTGCGAGTCGCAGCAGTTTAAGGCACGATCTCTTTATTATTTTCAAAAGGAATTAAAAAAAGTCGTTGCAAATCCGCAAAAAGTGTTATGGCACCATATAAAAAATATTTTTAGTTGTTATCGATAATCGAAAAGCGAAGTTGCAATAAATAATTGATATCCTAAGGATCAAAAGCCAATATATTCACTATCTTGCATAACAATTTGGGCAATAGAAAACCGTTTCCAGGATACCGCTTTTATTCACAGCAGAAAAACAACATTCAGATGTTAGTAGTAAGGAACTTGCACGAACTGTGTTTCGACTTTCTGTCATATCCGACGCATTCTTCAGATCTCCAGCCAGCGGTAAACACCAAATTAAGCTACTGCTAAAAGGTTTGAATGAAATGATGAGATAATTGCGGAATCTGAAGCGTACTTTGGGGGTTTTAATATACCATATCAGAGAAGCACCGGACTGATTGTAGCACTTTTGAAAGAGACAATCTTGATGAGTAAAGTTGAATTTTGAAACAAAGAAAAATGCCTCTTTTATTATAAATGATCGACATATTTTATCGCATCATATTATTGAGTAAAACACAAACGCATAGAGCTGAAGCAATTTCGTAAAAGTGATAATTGCCTGAAGCATCTTGCAAAGAATCGGATATATTTCATTTAAGTTAAAGGGATGCAGATGCAAGAATTCACATAGGCTGTGTTAATATGCCTCGTTGACAGCCATAGGCTTTCTACATTGTGCGGTTGCACAAAGTGAATCAAAAAATATTGGGCCTTTGAGAAAACCGACTACAGGCAGATATTTCAAGTTAAAAAACATCTTCGTATTGGTTGCTATTTTTCAAAAGGGTGCTTATTATGGGGCCCAATATTTTTCAGACAGTTTTTAGACATGGATAAGTGCATTTCGCTTAATATGTCAATTAAAATTTATTATATATATATATATATATGTGTGTGTGTCTGTGTGTTTGTTTGCGTATGTGTATGCATGCATTTATGCGTACGTTCCATTACTTTCGTAATTTATTTGAATTAACTCTTAATTGCTTAAAAGTGATCATAAATCTTTTAACCGTATAACAGCGTTAATTTATGACATGCGGCCAGGTCAGATAACACTATATAACAAATTATCGCTTCAGGTGCCCTGCTTAAACTTGTACGTATTACATAATGCGCAAATATTTAAAATATCAAAACTATTTATTTTGTTGATAAACACTGAGAGATATAAGTGACAATAAACGCAATTAACGCCATACTGCCTCTAACCAATGGGAATTAATGCACTTTGGCATTAATAATGCATTTCGTAACGCTCAATAGCTCAATAGCTTAAGCGCACAGAGTGTGCTAACTTTTTTGCTCGTCTCGAACACCGCTAGAAGAAAACTAGCATTTTGATAGAATTAATTTTGTAACATCTACACTTGAAAGTCTAATAATTGCAAAAAAAAAAAAAATGTTTTTGAAAGAAAACCTAGTACATACACTCCCAGTTCTTTACCGTCTGGTATATGATCGCGTGGCGCGCATAACCGAAGTATAAATAGGAAAATCCTTAAATACTCGAACTCTTTACATTTTTTATTAATAAGTTACAAACTGCAGCAACTTTCGAATATGTAAAGTAATGATGTGCAAATTACACAGTCCATGCGTGAACAATTATTTGCAACGATTACACATTCGAACTATGAGCAGAACAAAGAATACATATAATGTATATTCAACAAGTAAGAAATTGGTTGCGCTATAAAGCGAACCTCGAATACCCGTCATTCCACTATGTACTTGTTCATTCGAAAGCGGGACGTATTGGTTCACCAGGAATTTTTCGTTCTATCCTGGGAGACATTTGCATCGTATAAGCTTTGCATAGCCATTTACTGCAGCCTGCGGGGATGTATAGTTTTTGAAAAAATACCATTCTTTTGGATTAGACTACAATCTTGTGCAACTTTTCTAAGCGTCATGTTGATTCCAAAATTATTTCACGTATTCCTGAACCAAATATAAACTTTGCAACAACTTCCTCATCAAGTGGCGTCCATAAAATATATTTGATCTTATATAGTGGGTGCTTAAGATTCGTCCTTTTAAGCTTCTCTTACTTGTTTAATTTTACGATGAGCAATTAGTGAATACATGCTGTATGTTAATCAATGCGCTGGAAATTGCATGCGTGCACACATACATACATTTCCAATTATTGGTTTATAAATCAGAGCTTAAATATGCGTTTTTTTTTTTTCTAGCATTTCTTGCGTTGGGTTTTATGTTTTTGCAAGAATTTGTATTTAACGAATGTTGAATCAAACAAGCAGACAATGATTATTATGATTGCATGCAGAGATTATTCGCAAAATAGTAGAGGACTATACATATGCGAACAACAATGACGACAACAACAACAATATCGAATTGTAATGCATACATAGGCAAATTAGCATTTTAACATCGTATCATTTTAGTTGAAGAAATCCCCCAAATGCCATGTATGCCGAGTCGGGGAACAGAGAGCAGTGGCAAAAGAGAGAGTGAATAATGCTTTTCCTCTAAATCTCTATGTTATATATGTGTGCTGACAAAAGACAAATTCATTTTAGCTTCATTTCATTGTCGTTCATTTGGAAGGAAAAACAATTATGCAAATTTATCGATACCGACATTGCTATTGCCACTGTTACTCTCTTCTGAGCCGTATTTGGAATTAAATGCAGATTTACCATAAAGTGTTCTTGTCTTTTCTGTCCTTTTTTATTTTATGTCATATGATGATTACAAGGTGCATATATACTTCCTTACAGGGTGGCAAAGAAGAATAAACTTAAAGTGGCATTTAAGTCTTTAAGACCTGCCACTCAAAACCAATTGAACCTTCAAATTTTCTATAATATTCGCTTTAATGGACTCCATGTTGCCGTTTTATTGTTCTCTCACTCTCTCTCTCTCTCTATCTCTCCCACTCTCACTCTCTCTCCCTCTCTCTCTCCCTCTCTCTCTCTTCTCTCTCTCTCTTCTCTCGAAACACATCTAATGTAAAATTAAAAATCTCTTTGAGAGTCGCTGGTATCTCCGATTAATTGGTTGCCAAAATCCGATTTTCAATAATAGATAAGTCAAGTCTTTCCTTTGTTGTTTGTTATTAATTACTTACACTTTCCCTGAGTTTACTTATTTTCCCTCCTGAATTTCGAAGACTAACGCTTCCACGTGTACGCTATTCACAAATCTTTTGCGTTTCTCCTAATTTTATGACAACATTTTTTTCGTCGTTTTCTTGTCTTCATACAAATTGCAACTGATCTTTATTGATAAATTTCCTTGTCTTCTCGTTTGAGAGTTTTTAGTGAAAAAGGTTTATAGGAGTTAAAGAAAAGCTTTGTCGGAACATATTTGCAAAACCTTCTATATCTGGCTGATCTCGTTTGCAGACGTTAATATAAATAAAATATATATGAAAATTTTTTTTTTAAATACTTTCATCCACCCTGTTGATATGCACACAACGGAACAGTAGCATCATATATAGAACAGAATGGAATGTAAATGAAGCACTTTACTGTTTGATTAAAATATCAAATTTGTTCGCTGTTTGCTTGAATTACGAAAGAATAAAATTTCTTCCTCGTCACTGTTCATAATATTGCGTAACGAATATGAGATGACATACGTTAACGCATACAATGAAAAAAATAAAAAAAAATCCAAATTACACATCATTTGAACGTAAAGGAAATAGGGAGACACTCACATTACAAATCAAAATCCATGAAAAAAAAAAAGAATGAATTGGACAAACACTTCTCGCACACAGATATTCAGAGTAAATGATTTAATTTGCTGCGAAATCCTTCTGAAGTTGTTCGTAAATCCCTTGATATGTTATAACTCAAATGAACATATATTTTCATACATAAAATTATCTCTTGTAAGGTTCATATGTTCTCTTAACAAACTACTCTACGCAATGTGCTACTGACACGTTTTTTGTGCTTGACTTTAAAAAGCATTTTACTTTTTTGTTTTTTTATTTTTGTTTTTAAATTCCTTCTGCTCGTGTTTTAAAAGCCACTCCCTCTAATGTGAAAAAATATTATGACAAATGTGCTTTGCAACGGTAAAAAATAAACATTTCAGTTCTAACAGAACGTCGCCATAATTTACAACCTTTGCAATGGTTATGTCCTTATTTTTTGTATATATATATACATATATATATATATATATATATGTATTTACTCTACAGCTCGTAATAATGCATCAAAATTTTAGGATATGATATGGAAATGCCGAGAAATTACTATTAGTTGAAACCGATAGCAAATATCGGCCGAAATTATCTCATAATATGGAGAGTGAGAACGATCATAATTAACATAAAAGATTGCTGTTTATATATAATTGGTGCGAGCGCTGGGTATCTAAGATTCGCTTTCAAGCGAATGGAATTTTTTTCCTGACTTCAAACGTGTCTGCTCTGTTGAAGTTTCTTTTTTTCTCGTTGGCAAGAAAAAAAGTTTTAAATTAAGTTTAACGATGTTAATTAATGTAATTAATTTATGCGGGCGCTCGTACGAATATTTCGCTGACATAGAGTTCATCGCTTCACTTATATACACATAGAGTAAATCCTTTGTTAGGATACTATTAAAAAAATTTTTTTTGTTTTTAAATTATCTTAAAGTTAAGCTATTTGAGAGCTTTACTGAAAAAACAATAAATAAATAAGTCAATCGAACTACGTTTTTAAACTTTATTAATAAAGTGAATGAGAGAAGGATGCATTTCTTCAACCAAAAGAGCTTACGTTTTTTATTTTTTTGACAATTTTTATCTTTAAAAACTGTACGCCCCACTCAAAAATAAATTTTTTTTGCCTCACTCCTAAGATCTTAAAACCCATTTGAATTTAAGTTTTTGATTATTCCAATTACATCTTCAAGAATTTTCTTTCTTACTTTATCTTAAATTAACAATTTAATGACAAAAACAACAACAAAAGGAGAAAAAAATATTTGTAAAATTACAACTAAAAATTATGTCAAAATTAATCCTTTTTGTTTTTCTAACGAAGCTAACCACAGTGTGCCTCACAGAGGGGAAGGATTCCAATCGACACCAAATTTAAGACAGCGTTGCGGAACTGTGCATGCCATTTCAAAACCATAACCGCCGTGCCACATTTCATAAATTCTGTACGGGCCATGAACCAGAGTAACCAGAACAACTGCAATGTCTGTGTACCGCCTGCTGTAAATATTCTCCTGACCGCAAAAGATAAACTACTGCCTTAAAAATTCGCAGCAACGCTGTAGATTTATGCGCGCAGGTTGACGTTGGAAATGCTTTAAATCGATCAAAAGACACTAGTACTGTGAAGCATAAGCTGAGAACGCTTCTGCTCTCTAGGTTTTTGATCACTACTTACGAATAAAAATAGACGCGCGATAAAAAATCCACGAATACTAAATAATCGGCCACGCCCATCTAAAGTTATAGATAATGAAAATTTTGCGTTTTCGTTGTTTTTTGAATATTCTTTAGGATAAAGGTGGTGGACATAAAGGATTCCTTCAAAGGCAAATATAATTTTCTTATTTGTTTTATTTTTGAAAAGATTTTTTAATTTATAATTTGTTTAGATAAATAAACGGATATGAACTGTGAAGCTCATTGTGGTAGGCGAATTCTAAGGGGGTAAACGTTAAGAATTTATGTTGAAATTGTATTTTTGATTAGTTAACCTGGTGGCCCTTGACTTTAGAACAGGTCCATGCCTCATTTGTTGCATTGTAATTCGCAGTAATACTTGTGCTCATAGAAAACGAATGTTCTTACTCTATCTTAACGCACCTATCATGGAGGCTCAAAAGACGTGATAATTTTCTTCTAATATTGGTAATGCTAATATTTAATTCAAATTATAATCCGTCCCTCCTTATGAGATTCTTGCTTCGTGCTTCTATTTTTATTATTTTAGTTTCCTTTGTTATGAGAAAATGCGATATATTTGTATGTACTTTCCTTCTTCCCTACTTATTCATAATTTTTTGTGACCACCTTTCCTTTTTTCCTATCTTCGCACTAGTTGACAACACTATTTTTTCTTTGTATTTTTCTCTTTTTGCTTTTGAGCAAAAACTATAAACGAGCAAGAACAATATGCCTTGAGCATTTTGATTGAGAAAATGTGAGGCGAGTAAATGATATTCAATTCGTTTTGTTCGCCTTACACTTGTTTGTTGCCTGTTAAATCACTTTGGTAACATTTAAGCATATTTGGTAACATTTAAGCATAAGTACGAAGAGAGAATATAAATTTTTCTGTAATATACTACGAACAATGCTCGCTAATTACAAATTAAAGAAACTGCAAAGCAAGATAACGGCAAAAGAAAAAGACACGAATAATTCACATACAGTACATTGTCAAATAATATAAAAACTGAAGCGTATGTCAAATAATTTTAATGCAAATTATTTTTCTTTTCAAACAAAAAGACTGTGGTTAAGTTGGGTATACGTTAGATCCTTGATGCGAATATTGGTGCAAAAACGCGTAAGCACAACAATGAATAAGTCTACCAAATGTAGAAAAATAAAAATTAATATTTTTGCGGAAGATAACTAAGGAATATTTGGTTGAACATTGTGTTCTAATTGTTACATAGGATCATAAATTGCTGCTCCATGCTTGTGTGTTAAACTCTTCGTCTTCTTGAATATTCAGCGACTCAAATGATGGTTTGCCGCGTTATAAAAAAAAGGCATAGTGCGAATACAAAATTCTGTGTCTGGACCTTAATAAAGTTGGGTTGGACTCTATACAACTGTTTTATTCTAATAAAAGAATATTTACAAATATGTCAAATTAATCTCAAAATAGAAAAGTGAACGGTAAAGTAACAACAAATCCTTTACTACGTTTATGAGTGTATTGAGTTTGTACAATGGATGTTCGACTTTCTGAAAATGATGGTTATAGGTCGAAGAGGTAACTATCATAACTACTTAAAAGCAGGGAAAAATTTTATGGCCGAAGAGAACAAAGCATTATGAAGATATATGTAAATGCTAACTGGGACGTCGTCTTTAACACAGCACTACCCAACCACCATCAAATGATTTACATATCGTCACTTTGTTCCTTTGTTTCATATGATGGCGTATTGTGTTTTTTATTTCTATATTAATTTTGAACGTTGAAAAAAACACTATATAAGTTTATTAATTACTTCAAACTTGCATTCATTTTTTTATTTATTTATTTTCTTTTTTTTTTTTTGTGTTTACCGTATATAAATATTCTAGTAAATAAAGATTCTAGTATCTTTTGTCATTTGTTAAAAATGTGGGGAATTTTTTTTTCTTTAATGAGAGGGAACTAGGAGGACTGAGGAATCAAGTTCGAAAGAGACCGTATGTAAAGCGATGTGTACAACAGCTCAAGACATAACATCAGCCCGTCCGATCGTCCATCTGCCTATATAAGGGCTTCTGCATGGATATTTTTTGAGTGTAACCGTCGGTGGCGGGTTTGTTGGATAAAAATTGAAATTTCCCCATTACTGCCGCACTAGTTAGCTTTGCAATAACAGTGCAAATGCGTGACTTTCACTAAATGATTAAATATATTACTTTCTTCTGCACATAAATCAAGCAAGCTTTTTATAAAAAGAACTCTACTAGTCTTTTGCTTATTAAAATTATTTAAGTCTTAATAGCTTTTTCATATTATTTCATTTATTAAATAAAATGAAATACAGACACCTGTGAAACCGAATATAAACCCATGATATCAAAATACCTGCATTCATAACTTAATTAGATTAAATAAAGTTCAATACCATTACATACTATATGGACTAAAAACAAATACAGAATGTATGATTAAGTGAAAGGCATTGGGAAAAGGTTGGCAACCAAAGTTGCAGATTGCGAGTTGAGTTATTGATGAGTTTTCTAGACATATATGTGCATTATTATTATCATTATTATTATTATTATTATTATTATTATTATTATTATTATTATTGAGTTATTAGTTACAAGATACATCCCAACTAATAAGAGGATTGGACATCAGAAGTTCTCGCATTACAAGAATCCAATCTGATAATTATATATAAAAGTTAAAGAACTAAGCTTAAAGTTATGTAAACGAAGGCAATTGTTCAGTTCTTTGGAGGCCAGGAAGAGAGTACAGTAGTAAATACTATACATATACAAGAATGAGAACATTGGTGCATACATATATAAATAGACACACATCTATGCGTGTAATCGAAAACAGACCTCTCTCGATCTGCAATGGGAGCGGTGTAAGGTCATATTACGCCTGCTTTCAATAGCAAAAACTGTGTGGCAACTAAGTCCGTAGAAAAGAGTTTCATATCGTGTTATAATTGACCGAATTTTTGATAATTCTGTTTATATATATTACTTTGCCTTTGGAAGATTTTGCCATTTTCTTTCAGAAATATTTTTTAAAATTTAAACATTTATTTCCTTTAAATCCCATTTATTTAAAAGCTGTCGAGCAGAAGGTATTTGTCTTATCATCTTATGCATCTCATCGTTAATTTATTTACTTTATAAATAGAAGAGTAAGGATTGTGTAGCTTATAAACTCAAGTTATAATATCAAAGAATTGAAAAAAATATAACTTTTGAAAAAGTAAATTATAATTTTATCATATTCAGTAGATCTTTTACTATATTAATAAACGACTAGACAAAGTATGAAAACAAAAAACGTAAACAACATTAAACTTAATTTAAAGATGATTTTCTTTCTTAATAAAGATGTCAATTTAAAAATAAAGAAAATACGTAAACCGACAAAGGTCGAATCACTCCCTAGCTTATCATGCTGTTGTCTTGTTAGCAATAATTTCTTATCAGTTTTCAACGGTTTCATGTGTAAGTATTTCATTACATTATATTTGCTTTCATTATACCCCACCGAGAATGGGTATACTAAGTTCATCAAGTGTGTGTGAGATCCTAAAAGAATAAAAAGCAACATCGATTTAGCAATTTCCCATTTAGCCTCGCCCATAATTATTAACCCTCTGATAATACTAGCGATAGTGAGCTAAATCGTTACATAAGTAAGTAAACTTATCTACCATTGGATTAACATAAAAGATATTTAATAGTATTTGAGAACTTTCACACTGTCCATTTTGCTAACTTAGTATGCTATATGTGGAAGCATGATTGTATAGTACCGGGAATTTAGAACACATAATTCATTTTAATATGTGTATGATTTTTCTCTTATACTCACAATTGAATGCAACTGCACTTGTCGAAGAGAGCATTTTAAGTTCAACCATGGAGAAAAAAAAGGTGAAAAACGTGTCCATTCTAGTTTGGGCAGGGCGCTTATATAATTTGATTGGCTAAAAACACCTCTACATTGATAACTTTGTACGATGACGTATATAAAACTGAACACTATAACCAAACTTCTTAAGCAAAAACTACGTAAACATTTAAGATTCATGCGACGATTTTCGTATAAAAATTTTTCATTTTGTCAATATCTTCGTCATTAGCAACCACTGCCCTAATCGACTAGAATGAGCGAAATTGACTTTCATATTTTAGGCTCTTAGGACCATTGACCAGCTGTATTTCTATGTATAGAAGTGTATCCGAAAGTGTACCTGGCAAAACTAAGCGCTTCGAATACACTGAACGCTTGAAATATTGTTATTTATTTACAGAAAGACAAATAAAAAGATCATAACCATACCAAGGCGAAGAACAGAAGCTTTATATGAGAACTACATCTATATTTGTAATGTAAAGTAAGAAGAAAGCGATATAAACAATGGTAATGCGATTTTGAATTTACTTTAAACGTTAATCTTTGGCCTGTCTATGTAGAATTGATTTCAATTGTTACCAAAGAATGTTCAACATTAGTATCAATTTTGATATAAATCGACCAAAAAACACGGTCAACATGGTCTTTAAAGAATATTTAATAGCCCTAGAATTTTCTGTTAGGATTTCGAACTTCGATAAAACAATTTTCTTTTTACAATGACGTTTGAAGTCGTGAGTGAAGCGTTTTACACATTGCAAGCATACTGCGCTCAAGTCTTAAGTGGACTTAACAAATGGTTACTCAATATTTTTGATTAATACCTTGAACTTGATCTAGAGGCTAACCTAAGTTGCAAACCAATTTTTGCGTTTGTAAACTTTTCATCAATTAACGATAGACGGACACACCGATCAACGGACGGAGAGATAAAGATAAAGAAAAATCGATTATGAATTTTGTGAGGAGGGGGGTGTACAGAAATACATATAGTATTCACAGCGTCAGATGCGTATTTCTGAAAAGGCAAATGTTCGATATAAAAGTTATGCCAAAGTGTAACTTGCCCTTACTTTTTAAAATTATGAGTTCCGTTCAGAAAAGGCGCTGAACGAATATCGCTAGATGTTCTCAAAATTATTGAACGTAATAACAGACTTAGGTGTGCATGACCTGGCGAAACAAAGTCCTGCAGAACTTTTTTTAAGATCCCATAAAAAATAATGAGGAATGTTTGTCCTTTTCGCTTCCATAATGCAATAGTTACTCCGTATCAAAGTGCAAATTTCTGCCCTTAATTGGTCATGTGTTTTATATATATTTTCCTGTTGACCTTTTTATGTCTTTGCAAAAAATTTTTAACTATAAAAAAGTAATGTAACGTAATTATAATTGCATCGACATCTGACCTCTTAGAATGTAAGATCTCCTTTCATCAACTAATTGGCTAATCTGCTTTTTAATTTATTCAGGTTTCTTAGAAAGCAGTGCTAGATAGTCCGGCCGATCATCGTTAGTAACAAAGACGCGTTGTACAATATTACAAGTGTCAAGTTTCAAAGATTCGGTATAAACACAATTAAATTTCTTTTCCTTTTCGTATATTTCCCGCTTTAAATCTTCTTAATATTGTTTCATTGCTTGCTTTTCACAACTTATCCCATGAAATAGAAAAAAAAGAGAAGAAAATTTAGCTAATAATTGCTTGCTAATTTTGGTTAAGCAATCACCAGCTTTGAGTTGTGGTTGTGTAAGTAAGTATGTACACAAGAGTAAATTTTATATTACTGTAACTTTGAGAAATAAAAAATGATAATCAAGATAAAAAGCGAAATACAATTTGGTAAAGACAAATATATACAAACGTATCTATCTACATACACACACTTTGAAAGACATACGGGATATTAGATACATTGGAAGGAAAATCTCTGCAAACGAGAGAAATGTGAAAACAACAAAGATTTTAAAAAATATATGTAAAACTAGAGGATACCAAGTGAAACAATGGAACATTTACAAATTTCAAAATCAACAGGATTTTAAAATCATTTCCTCTTAAATGTTCACTCCTCTCCTCAGCTATATTTACCATTTTGATGATGATGGTTTCATAATGAGGTTAAAGAAAATGGAGAAATGACAAAAGATGACATTGTTGGGTCAGTACTTTAAAACTTATTTTCTTCCGTTTTCTTTTTTGTTTTTTCCAAACGAACGATAACAGTAAAAACAACAACAGAAAGAAAGAAACCAACAGAAAGTAAATAAAGAAAATACATATATACAGTAAGTAACCGTAAAGAGGTAATCAATTGTTTTTTCTTTTGCCTTTACTTTGTTGGGTTCACAGAAGCAAAGAGAACAATAGGAGCAAACAGGTCGAGCATGTTGTTGAAAAGTTGTTCTTTTGTATCAAAGTAAAATTTGAAATAGACGACTATGTGTGGTTTCTATCGCTTGCTAGAGATTTCAATCGCAATGAGCGAGGAAAAGGCAATAGACGAAACTCTTTATACACTTGCGCTATTTTATGATTGCATGTATATGTTAGTTACTAGGGTTAATTACATGAGAGACTCTCAACTCCCGACTTAGCTATTCGGTTTTATGATTTTACAGGGACGGTGCTGCTGGTGATCAATATGGATGTGAACAATCGTATCTAAAACCTTTAAATATAGATTACGAAAATTCAAGGGATACTTAAAAGTTATGAAACACTCTGCACTCGACACCTTGGTGTTTTTGCTCTTTCGCAAGCTATAACATTTTATCTCTATTATCTCAAAATCCAATATTGGATTTTCATGTAATGTCTGCGTAAAGAAGGAAACCTTGAGATTTATTCACAATATA
Organism: Glossina pallidipes; assembly: GCA_000688715.1. Taxonomy (NCBI): domain Eukaryota; kingdom Metazoa; phylum Arthropoda; class Insecta; order Diptera; family Glossinidae; genus Glossina; species Glossina pallidipes. The sequence continues at coordinate 157,813 of KK499970.1, forward strand.
TTCTCAGGCTATAAAAACATCTTCTCATTATTATATATTATATGTTATTATATATTATATATAATATATGTTATATATATCATATCAATCATACAAAATTAGTGTATAACTGGAGCTAAAGCCTTTCCGCATGCGAAATGGATAATGAATTTGGCTTTTGCTAGCATTATCCTGAACGTCTTACTTGAATGGACAAAATTTCTTTTAAAGATTTTTAATCAAAATTACTAGCTCACCGAGTCACTCTTTTATCGCGCAAAACTTGTTGAAATCGATTGCAATCTTACATATCGTCAAAATCGATCGACTCTCGCTAGCTACATAAGCAAGTACCTATAACTTATGACGGTTGACAGCGTCGTTTTGTATATTTTGTCTTCTTGCATTATTATCATTTTTACTCGCTCTATTTTAATGCTATTTAACCTTGGTAGGATAAATGGTATGAACATTGTTGACATCCTTCTTACTTTGTCGTATCGGCAAAAGTGTCTTCTTAAGAAGCGTCTTTTGATTATTACATTTTGTTATAAAGAGCACTTACTACTGGGGGTATGTGGTCTAGGAGATCTGCATTTGCGGGAATTACCTCTTACTTTATATTTAAAACTTTTTTGAAACATTTATTTAATTCTATTACAATAAATAAAAACCTTATACTCTAGCGAAGCCAACCACTAAATATCCCAAAACGCAAGAAATTCTTCTTTTATTTTTATGATAAAATATCAAAAATGATGCCGTGTACGGCAAGGTGTTGAAAACGTGAACCCATGTGATTCAAGTTCAGCAAATTTATTATCCTTGTCAAAGATGTTATTATTCTCTACTTATTTTCGTCGTAAAATACCAACACTTATACTTGGTGTCAAGTAATTACTATGGAGGGACGGACTTTTCATCATAAAATATTAAGAATTATACCTTTTGCCATATGAAGGCTCACTTTTATGATTACATGGAAGTACGTACATTTTCAGAAGCTTCATATACCCTGCAACACATGTAGTATTGTATATAACAATATCGTCTTCAGGTACTTAGCTGAGTAGGTACGCCACACGTTCGAAGTGCATCAGTTATCATCGATGATATTACATTGCTGATCTATATTATTAGAAGCAAAAAAAAGCTAAAAGAGTCGAAGCAATTAACAAAATTTCTAATCTCCTGCATATATTTACTCATAAGTTTACGAATTTCGTTTACATTGACTTGTGCCTCTTCAGAACTAGTCAAATCCATTTACCATTTTGTGTATATCTTAAAACCCCACGACCATCACTTCCTACAATCGTCAGCATCGAAACATCTACGAAAGTTATAGCTAAAGGACTTTATCTCCTGTAACATAAGATTGTGTCGTAACCAATGATTACTGCAAATGAAATCCCTTTGTTTACTTCACTCAAATTTTGATTTCCTTTATGTGTTTACTCATAAGCATCACGTACGTACGTAAATGCCTACATGTGCGTGTGTGTGTGTGTGTGTGTGTGCGTCAGTTTTTCCATTTCCACTTAAATCCTTTTTTTCTTTTTTGCTTTAACTCCACTTCCTTAACCAAGATTTTTCGCAACTGTTTTCTCTCTCCCTTTCCCTTTGCCTGTATCTTATTTTTGTTTACTATCTCTTTCCAAACTTTCAGGCTCTTTTCATGTTACCGCACTTACATACACGTATGCCACGTTTTTCACGTGTTTCTTATTTACGACCACCATGGAAGTGACTGAGTATACCGGAATTATCATTGTGTTGGCGACAATGGAATTATATTCTTAATCAATCTAAATTTTTCTCTTTCCCGCTAACTTTTATCGAAATTGCAAAAAGTGCAAATCAAAAACAAGCATTGATGCAATAAACATTTCAGTCTACTGGTGGAAAATGGAGAATTGGAGTACGTACGTATAAATTTCATTAAATTGAAATGAAATATTTTTTCGTTCCCATCAGTTATGAGACCTATCACTTGAGGCAGAAAAAGCTGGTAGCTGGCGTCAATATACTTGGTTGACTTTATGGGGCTTGAAAATAGGCGAAGATCTTCCAAACACATTCCCACAATAGAGAAAAATTGAAATAATCGGGAAAAGGTGCAAAAGAAAAATCTTGATTTATTCTTATCAATCTGAAATTTAAGGCGTGAACTGATAAAAGTTGTCTATGTATATATATATTTCAGATCGACATTAAAATTCGAGATAAATGAAAATAATTTCATATTTTTAACTTCAACTGTAGCTATTAAAAATTCGCTTCCAGCTAGGAGTAAAGTTCTTACTTGTTTTTTATCTTTATTTGTAGTTTCATCTTCTTCTTTATTTTTTTTTTTTTCATTTTGTCAAGTTTACATCATTGACGTTAAGAATAGCATTTAATTGAAACAAATGTTTCTGTTTGTTAATCCATATGGATTTTCCTGCATATGAAGTATGCTAGCAGCAGGGGTAACCAACGCAAAAGGAATATGAGTACACAACTTAGTTGTGCTATTGAATTGTTTTCAATTCAATCATTGGTTTTTTAATAAAATTCTCTGTGTTGATGTTGTTGTCATTGTTGTTTTAGTTGTTGGATTTTGATTATTTTCTCTTCTTTTTCGATTTCTTTCCATTTCTATTTATTTTGATTTTTACAACATTTTCATTTCCACTATTAGAGACAATTGATGCCATATCTGTGCAGAGTATGTACATGTGTTTTTTATCTATGCGGTTGTAAATATGTGTTCTGTTTAAGTTATTTTTTTTCTTTATTTGTTTATATGGGAAATTAATGACGTTTTGTAATTCAAAATAAAATATGTTATACATTATTCGTTTAGACAATGAATAATATTCATATGTGTATGTATATGTTTACAAGAGCAAACGAAAAATTTATTTTGCCATTCTCTACTATTGGAACACCATTAAAGTAAATTATTTATGAATTCCAATGTTATTTTCAGCTAATGTAGCTCGACGTAAGATATATTGCTTTTTGTGGCAAATGTTCAATTATTTGAAAACGATAAAGCTACAGTGCGTCTACATTAGGTTCATCGAATCATTACATCGCGTTTATGTTGTTTTCAAATCATTAAATAGTTAATTTCGGCGGATAAATATTTAGTAAGTAATGAAAACCGAAGAAAAATTGAAAAAAATTAAACTTATGCTCCCTTGTCTGTCTCTGCACGCTCACCAAGAATATATTATGTACTATCTGTAACGGTTTTATGTCATAATCTTCCTTGCTTTCCTATTGTTTGTTTGTGAAGAGTAATTTCAGTATTATTTCTTTGGTAAGCAAACACACCGTTGAACATGCCGCATACCGCAATGCCACCTTATCAATTAATAATTTATCGCTAAATCAGAGAGATGAACTCTATGTTTATACCTTACAGCACTAGTGGTAACAAGTATTTTAGATTTATGCAGACGTATGTAATATTTAAAAGGGCTTTAGACAGACTAATGCCAATCGATTCAGAAAATGATTCTAAGCCTCTCTGTCTATCTGTCCGTTTGGTATCTGTCGTTGTATATTTTCGGTCAACCTACAGAACCTACAGGCCTAGGCTTATTATAATTGTGTTACTTGTTTTATTACAATAAACTAATCATAGTTTTAGTAAAATTATAATTTTTTTTTCTGAAGATTTCCTTGTATAAAATCACGAATTTTTGCTTTGTTTTCCGTTGAAATTACGGAAATGCTTGAAATCGTTGAAATCATTTCTCTGTGAAAACGCGCTGATAAAGTTTTCAACCACTAGCTGTTTATGGGCGAATAAGCGAACGTTTAAACTTGTTCACTCGAACAGGCGTGTGCTGCCTAAAAAAAAGGAAAAGAAGCAACGTTTGCCTATTCCTCCAGATAATCCTATTTTTCTTTCTTCCTTGCATACCCAATCCCATCTACCACTCCTCCCTTTCTCTTTCCTGATAACTTCCGCCCTATTTCCATGAACTGCGGCCCGAAAGACACGAACACCACTTGATCACAAAATATCAACAAGTTCTTAACCTAACCTAACCATTTCAATAGCCGATAATAGGTATCATCCCGAGATTAGATTTATCACAAGCTCGACTGCTAAACGTTCATTTATACCCTTATAACTAAGATATAAAATTTTACTTTAAAAAGTTTATTACTTTTTATGAGCTTTCTTTTTTAACTCAAAGGAAAAAAAAATGAAATCAGCAAATTTTTTTATTATCACTGAACTATAAAACTGTCGCAATTCATCTTTTAGCATTATTTTCGAATACAGCAGAATATGCAAATAGCATAGATTTCATTGGAATTGCAGTTAAGATACAGTGCATACGATTACGTGTCATTTAGTTGATAATTGAGCATTCAAATATTTTACGCAATATTCTTGGTAAAGTTTTGTGTATTTTAATGTGGAAATTTAATTAAATTCATTTCGCGTTATTATTATTACTCTCGTACAACTCATATTCATTTATGTGCGGTAATAAATTTTGCTGCAGAATATTTGCAGTTCTACTAGCGAGACACAATTGCAATTACATTGACTGAATTGTGTACAGTTAGAAAGTAATTAGCCGTAATTTATGTAAAATATATAAAAATAATTCCAAAAGACATTTTAACTGTCTTTTCATGTTAACACTTGTTACTTTTCAGTATCTATCCTGTCAACAATAACTGGGTTATATTTTCTTTTTGCCTCTTGCATTTATGCTGAATTTTGTTGCTTGCGAAAGCAGAAATCCGCAGGGACGCGGCAGTAGAAGATCGAGAAGAGGCAATGAATAAGTTTTAATTTATAGTTTTTCACGTTTCAATGCAAGACGCAACTTTCAGTTTACGGTTGATAATGCGCGAGAATACAAATTCAAGTCATATACAAAGTCAAGATAATTATCACTTCCCTGTTGTTGTCTGCAACAATATACGATATTGGACATTTTAATTATTCTTTTTTTTTTTTTTTATTTGCTTTTCTTTTTCTTTTAGTTTATTTCCTGTTTTGTTGTTGTTGTTGTTGTTTTTTTTGTTTTTTTCATTTGAATCCTTCTCCCTGCAAAAGTGCGAAGGCACGTTTTAAGGAAATGAAAAAATCCCCAACAATTAGTACTTGAATTTTTCTTAACTCATTTTCGCAGTTTAAAATTGCATTTCTTCCGTTTTATACTTTTTTGCTTTGGCTTCTTTTTTCTCTTTTTTGGTTTCATTTTTAGCAGCCAGCAGCTGCTATTGCTTGTTGTATCTGTGTATATTTTTATGTGTATTTTGTTCTATAAAATATGAGATGCTTGCCATCGTTCACATAAAGAGAATAACTAGTTAACCGGTTCGGTTGGCTGCATGGTTGGTTGACTGGTCCGTCGGTTCCCACTTTTTGGTGGGTTGCTTACTTTACTGTTTTTTGTTGGTCTATCACTTACTTTTAAAAAACGTAAAAAATTATGTATTAAAAAACTTCGTAAACTAAACACAACTTGTAGCGACAGACAAACTGAATAAAAAACAATGAGCGTTTATTTTTGAAAAAATTGCATTACGAGTTTAATTCAAGCCGAATCAAAAACATACTAAACAACATATAATAACATTAGGTCAAGTAGGAAAAAAATGTAGGCGGGTAAAGCCAGTAAAGTAAAACCAATGGGGAGATGAGAGCCGGTATAGGTATTTGAATGCTGCATACGACACATTGAAAACAAAACCAGACAGCAGAGAAGAAGAGAAAGTGGATGTTGGGACCCAATGGGCATAAGAAGACGGTCCACATTAAATCATGCATACAGGAAAACTTAGTAGAGTTAGAAGGGACATGAGAAAATAGATCAAACATAACACAAAAGTGGAGACGGAGGAGTAATAAATGAATAGAAATAGAAGAGACCAACCGGTTTTAAATAAAACAAGACAAGAATGTATAGTAGGAAAAATTAAGCAGAGGACCGGAAGAAATAGCAGAAAAGATGAGTCAGTCAAAAAGAGTAGTATTAGAAAAGACAAGAAAAATTCGGCTAAAAATGATAACAGAAGAGGACAAGAGGATTTACAAAGACATGAAAATTAATGACATGAAAAAAATGATTAAACATAAGAACAGAAGATTCCACGAAGTCTCAAATGTAAAGAGTTTGGAATTGAAGAGAAATAGTAGACAGAAGAAGATGGAAGGTTCCAAGAGAGAAGATAGGATGAAACAGAGAGCGAGAGTAGACGAATACGAGAGCTACGGGGAGAAAGGAATAGCAAATACGTTGAGCCAGTAAAAGACAGTAGGGTTAGAAAAGACATGGAAAAATAGATTAAACATGAGAACAGAAGAGCCCAGGAGGCTTTAAATGGAAAGATATTGGAGATAAAGAGAAATCATGGAAAGAAGAAGATGGCAGGTTGTAAGGTAACAAATAGGATAAGACAGAGAGCGAGAGCAGAGGGAAAGGATGCTATAGGTCAAGGAAGACAGTGGACAGTGAGGAATACTAGAAAGGAAAAGATACTTGATAGGAATACCCAAAAAACTAACGAAATTTTAGGCAAACAGAGTTGGCACAGACAAAGAACTCTTTAAGAGCGCTGTGTAAGAAAAGCAAATCTTCTAAAGGATTCATACACAGGAAGATATCATCGAAAGATAGAACAATACACTCAATATTTGCAAGATAATGTAAATTTCAACAGATAGGAAGCGGAAAAAACAGGAGGCAGGAGGAAATAGAAAGCAACAATAAACAGAATAAAGCGGTAAGTAAGGAAAAAGGAGCTTAGAACTGAAGGAAGAGAAAATTAAAATAAATAATAGATTTAAACAATAGCAAGACGAGGGTGAAGTAGAACTAGAAATACCAACCGACGGATAGTGATAATAGGTAGGACGAGATAATAAACAGGAAAAGAAAATAGAACGCAAGACAAGAATTAGACAAAAAAAGAAGAGGCAATTAATAAAATAGGACAATAGATATGAGAAGACGGTATTCCGGAAAGGTGTGAATATGAAACAAAAGTAGACAGTGGGAGATGGCAATAGAAAGTGCTAAAGGATAACATGGGCAGCAATAGGTCATATATCGACTTACAGGCATAAATAGAAGATATGGATCAATAGATCCGAGCACAAAGTAAATCGCTGGAAAAGAAAAAGAAGAAAAAAATGGTTCAATAAAAAGCAGAAGCTAACGTTAAAAGAAAATCCGAAAAATTTTAATAGAACAATCACGAAAGGACAAAGAAAGTTTTACGAACATGTTGTGGTAATTCATGAAGACAATGCGCAAAAGTCTGCAATAAAGCAAGAGCGGTAAAACATTGCGGGCAAAAAAATGAAAAAAAAAAAAAAACTGCAATGCAAACTTATGAAAAGTTCGAAAAATCAATGTAACCTGAACGACCAGAACGACAGTACAGCTGTAGGCGTTTCTCGAAACATAGAATATATGAACGAGAAAATTTTTGAAATCTGTATGCAAAGGATACAAAAGAAGGCAATAGATCAAACAAACTGATGAAGAATGTCAATGAGAAAAGTATGATAGAATTTGATAGAAAAAACTAGAATTTACAGTTAATTTAGAAACAGTGATACAAATTTTATATATAAAATAATGTAATTAGTATAGGGTATGACAGTAAGGAAAAGAGTATAAAAAATTATCAAAGTTACATAGAATAACATCAGTAAACGCACACATTTACCTCATCCGCAAACATGTAGGAAAAAACAACCAACCAATGTTGCACTTTATAAACGTGACTTATCATTTGTTTAACGGTTTTATAGCTCTGCACGGGATATTGCTTTTTACTTGCGGCCGCTTTTCCCGGCACTACGTACACTTACGCATCTACGTGTATAAATTCTGTAACAATTTTCGGGCTTACAATAAACAGAAACTGAAATGAACAGAACTGAAATGCATGCAAGCGAATGCATGCATGGAATTCCAGCACAAAGGTATAAAAATCAAACAAACTGAACAGTAGCAACAACAAAAACAGCGTAACATAAAAAACATATAAATAAAACAAAAAACAAAAAATGTTGTTGTTGATGGCATTGTTTAAGAACAGATGAATAAAAAAAGTGAAAACAAGTGCAACAAAAACAAATGAATTAAAATAGCAGCAAAAGCATTAATGCATCGTGAATATTCAGAGCAACTCACCCATTTACCCATTTATTTGGAAAAACAATAACGCGATGGCACTGCGAAATGCCTGGCTGGCTGATGATGATGATGAGAAATGTTGTTGCTCGTTGTTTACTGCCTGCCTGCATGCGTGCTTGCCTGCCTGCCTGCCTAGACGTTGGACGGCGGCGACGACGGCGACGACGATGATGATGATTATGCGATGATGATTTTAATGTAGGCCGCGTTAAAGTGGTGGGTTGTGGGTGACATACTTAAGCATATAGAAAGGTGATGATGTATTGTTACTATGTTGCGAACACAAAAACTATTTTTACAAAAATCCACATTATACCAATTGTTGTTGTTGTTGTTGCTGCTGTTTTATATGATATACAACTAAAAACTATTTTAACTAAAAATGTACATTAGAGCAGTTGAGATTGTTGCTTTAGCTGTTTTGCATTGTTTCCCATGTATGTATATCATCCATATGGCGCCCTGCGTTCGTTTCGCTCACTCTTCACCATGTTTCTCGTTTCGCATCCGTTTGCTCTAAAAGTACAGCAACCGTAGTTCTACCCTGAATACAACTATTGTTCTATTGAAACACATACATGTGTAAGTTGAATATGTATTAGTGTATGTGAACAAATGTGTGTTTAAGTTTGCGTGTAGACGCGCATAAATACGTGTGAATATGTCTGTAAGAAAAAGTTGTTGCTCACGTGCATATGTTGTCATTTTGACAGTTGATATGTGGCGGAAGTTAACCATTTCAGGGGTTTGTGTTTTTTTTTCTTTTCCTTCGTCATACGCATATAAACACCCCCTTATATCTTCTGATCACTTCTTCCCATCACTCTATATCGCGTTCTTTTGCACATTCACTTGCTTTTATACCCTATACTAGAGCGGGAAGGCATATTACATTTTTCATTCTATTTGTAATTACAAAAAATGCACCCTACAATCCTTCAATCTATTTATATCAGACATATATGTTTATGTCTGTCCGAATATTAATGTATCAATTCAATCACGCGAAGTAAGGTATGTAGGGCATTCCAATTAACCTTAATCTGCCTGTTCTGTCCTAATGGTTTAAGTAAACGTCATACTTTATATTAATCTGAGCGATAGAAAAAAGCTGAAAAATGTAAATGTTGTAACAGTTCGATTGTACATATAAGAGCTACAGCTTTGTAAAACAATAGTTTCAATTGAGCTATTAACACGCCCCCTGTTAATAAAACATTTAACCAAAAACTCATGTATTTTCGTTAACTGATGGTCCAAAAGTTCATCCCAAGGTGAAAATAGCTTTCTTCATTGTTCTGTTTTAATTCCATATTGACGCTCTGACGTTGCTGTGTAAATCTATTCTTGGTTGGTATGATAGTATGTATGTGTGTTCAATTTTTTATATGAACGCTAAGAATTTTTTCCCTTATATGTAACCAAGTGTTTGTGAACGTGTTCGTATGCACGTAGCAATATACGTAGCGTTGTCGGTGTTTGTGCAACGGTAAAATGAAAGGTAACAAATACGCAGTTGAAGTTTTATAGGTTTTTGATACAATTACAAATGTTTTTCAAGATAGTTTTGTTTTTATTTTCTTCGCCTGTTTTCCCTGTTTTTCATTTTATTTTATGGTTTTCTCAACTTTGTAATGATTGAGTTGCTTTTTACGGTTGAATAAACGTGGTTGAATGTGTGTATTTTTCTCTCTCTCTCTTTCTCTCTGTCGTATTTTTGGGGGACAATGTCGACGCATTGATTTCGTGATGTCCATGAAAATAAGTCGATAAGTGCTTCCATTACGTACATATATATACATATACACATATACATACATAACATACATCTATACGTATATTAAAAGTGAACACAGGTGAATATAACGTATATCTCCAACTAAATGGTATTCGTTAAGTGAAATATTTTTTATTGAATGAAAAGGGAGAAAAGTTGAAAATAAGTTTGTCACTGTGGATTGAATTAAAGGTTGTTGTAAAGGTACAGTAACATAACAGAAAGTTAACGCATAAGATAGTCATCGTTATTATTATCACATTATTTTCGAAACTTTTCGACCATATTAAATCAATTTTTCTTATTGCAAGAATATCTTCGAACATGGAGAGGGTTTTAGTAAACATTTTTATTACATATGTTGTGTCAATTGCTTGTCGATATGCTTAAAGCAACAGGTTGAACACATATTCATTTAAATTGAAATAATATTGTGTCACGATGAATAATAATGTTTCCTTATTTTTTGGATTTATAAAATGATTATTCCTTTAATATCTGTCAAAATTAATACCCACATTAATTGACTTTTTTTAGGCCATTGTATTGCTTTAATTTAATCAACGATGCCATCGTAAGGTACTGCTACAAGTAACGTTGTAGTTTAGCTGAGAAGCGGGTGCAGAATATCGATAATCACAGCATTGTAAATTTTCAAAAATGACGACGGACGTCTCCATATATTAAAACTCGCTCAGGCACATTAACAGCACTTCAGTGGTATCTGGTATCACCTCTGCTGCGCTCACCTTTTGGAAAGCGCTTATTTTAACTGATGATCTATTGCCTGTTCTAAGAGGGTTCCCTTTTTATGATGCCACACTATAACTAATATAGGCTTTTTTTGGATTATCCACGAAGAATCAAATGTCCTTCTAGCAGGTCCTTAATGATCGAGCACAAAAGTATGGGAAATGTGCGGGTAATGGCGCACAATGGTTTAAATGAAATATTTTTACACTTTTAATAAAACAAATGCACTTTTCATTAAAAAAAAATCGAAAGAGAATTAGTTTCATATCTAAGGCAAAGTCAAATTTAGCAAAAATGTATTACTGCGCCAATCGGGCCAATATTTGCACCGTTATTTTAAGGAATGTTCCTGAATGTTTGCGTAAAACTGAATTCAATCTTTTGCAGATAATACATTTAAAAGGGAAGGCACATTAAAGTCGCCTCAGGATCTCATCTCTTTGCTGCACATACGCTGTGACAAATTTATTTGGCAACTACGCAACTATTTGCACATGGTTACAGCAACAAGGCAAATATGCGTACATGGTGAATATTAAAATCACTTAATCTTTTCTCATACTCGAAAAAAGAACTTTCGTGAATAGTTCCGAAAGCTACAATTTTGCACCAAACTAATATCCTGCCAGAAATGCATCCATACTCTCAGTAAAATATTTCAAGTGTTTTAGTGTTACGTTTTTGCATTTTAATATTCAGTTTCACTAAAAAATCATCGAAAACTTATTTACACTACTAATACTCAAAATACCCGTAAAGTTACACAACCAATTTCCGGTGTCCAAATGAACAGAATATACTTTAGCGAAAATAACTGGTTCCCGAAAACGTTGTGAAGCATTTTCTTCTACGACTACAAGCCGGCCAATTTTGTGAAACTTAACCGTATTCCTGACTTCATGGTTGGTACGTATTATCTAACAATTCTCTTAACTGTTAGTAAAAGTTGTCCCGAACTTTATGCAAGATTTGATGTAACGTGTTTTTTTTTTGTAATTTTTCCATTGATTCATAATGTGCATAGAATAGAGTTACGTACGGAGTAGCGGAACAGCGGTAAAAGTGTCGTCCGCGTCTTTGTTGGCACATAAACACTTTGCATAACTGGAGTTGAATTTCGTTCATGCAGCGTCGAATGCGTTAAATATTTTCCCTGAACCTACTATAGCCTCTGTCTACATCTTAAAAACAAAAACATAATAGTCGTGAAAGTTCAATAACTATATACCATACATAGCTTCATCTAATACAGTCATTCATTCATACACCAAAGATTATTGTTTTATATTACTGCCATAGTCACCCTTCTCATGAAAGCCCTAATTTTGAAAAATAGTCAAAGCGTCAAATGGCGTAATGGTGTAGGAAACTTAATCCAGTTATCAGAGATTTTATTGATCCCCCCATATAAGAGCTTGTTAATTATAAGATTCCCTATGTATAGTGAGTGGGATCTACGAAATAAATCTTCGTGTTCGAAATTCCCTATCAATAATAATAGGTCGGTCTTCTGAAGTCCTCTTGGGTGTTAAATACACTCGGAGAAAATTACATATATATAACTCATGGGGTCTGTGGAGTTTCCTTCTGGTTGCAAGCTTTCGATAATCACTTTTTCCATTTCTATACAGATGTCATAGAAAGATCTATAAAGTATACAGCAAAACGTTTGGCGTTGCCGTGTGTAACGAGCAAAATTCTTTTGAAAACCGAGGTGCTATTAGTTTACGTAGTTCTTTCATCAGTTTTTAATTCCAACGTGCGTGCAACGAGGAAAAATTTTGACCCAGTCACCACACGAACAGCCAGAGAAGCCCGAATCATTTAAGAATTTGGTACTGATCAAGGATATATACATTTTACATGGTCTCTGAAACTTCCTTTCGGGTCTTACGAACGTTTTGATACAATGGATAGGTAAAAACGTACTTCGGCGCCCATATTTTCGCTGGAACCGCTGGTTTTTAAAGGAGAGCCGAAGCTGATATCCTCGTAAGACCAACTGGAGCTTATGTTTTCTGTTTCATCTTTGCTTTGCTTAAAATGCCATCACTAAACTTTACTTCAAAAGGTTTTAGAATTTCCAAAATTGGAAACTTCATAATTGACAGTGAATCCTGTCGAAAAATTTTTCCTACCCGTCTTCTTTAGTCAACGAAGCTCTCTTATGTGTTCATTAAAATTCAAAAAGCCTTTGCCATAATTTATATTTGAATGTTCCTACGAATTAAGGGTACTGTCCCCACGAACCACCTGCGCTAGTTTGTGGCCATTAATTTACGCAACTTTGCGACGATTTCATTAATTTTCATAATAACATCTTTTATGACCTTTACAAGATTACCTATCTTTAGTTAATTTAAAAGAAATATTTTTTACCAAAAATTTATTTTCCATTTTTTCAAAGTTCGAAAATCATAATTACCGTCATTTGTCTCTGCCTTAAAGTTCGATTTTTATAAAGTTTATAATGCATATAAATCCTTGGAAAATGCATCCATTATTAAATTCAGTAGAAAGAAGAAAGAAATCATAATCATGATAATAAAAGAAACAGTTTCTTGCTTTTTATTATCGACGATTTCTTTGGAAAACTTTCTCTACTCTTACAAATTTAATTGCTTAACTCGATGTAATTTCAGTTTTTATGCTTATTTTTTATTTGCTCATATACTTCTTAAAGTGTTAAATGTTTTATTCCTGCCCTGCCAAGCCAACAACACCAAATCGTTCCGGTTTTTGTTGCTATAAAATTTATAAAATAATAGCAACAAAAACAGTAACGGATGTATTATACGGGAAGAGAGAGAGGGAGAGTTAGAGAGAAGGAGAAGTAAATGCTCATAAGGAATGGCCACCACATAAATTGTCCGAAAATGCCATTACGAGTCATTTGTCCAGTGCAACTTCCTTTCTGCTGTGCCATTGGACTGCCAGACATAAAAAAGTTGTTTATGTGTGCAGTGCGGCTGGCGATGCGTAAAAATTTATAGGTGGATCTCAGCCAACCATACAAATCGACATTAAAAAAGAAATTTTCTTGGTCATGAAATATTTTATTCTCTCTATAACGTTTGTCTATGCAAGTGTATACCAAGCAAGGGGATGTGTGTGCGTTTGTTTATATGTGTAAATGTGTTCCTGTGTATTTGCTCATGTTTTATTTACCCAAAAAGAGAGTAAGTCATACCGACACCCACTTGAATTGAATTATTTAAACTTTAAAGATAAAAAGACAGAAAAAAAAAAAAAAAACAAAATGAAATGAAATAAAAGCAAGAAATGCAACACGTGTTGAATTTTCTAATACCCCTACTGTTCCGTTCATCTCCATTTGTATGAAATGGATTTTAAAATGTTTTCCTCTTTCGTTACCGAAAAAAGAAATAAGAAATAAAATGTTCATCACATAATTTAATTTATCAAATACTTATACTTTGTTTGCGTAACAAAATAAACAGATAGAAAAAGTTTCGTCAAAAAGATGAAAAAATGACTGACTGAATAAATGAACAATAAGGCATTTAATGGCAAACGGTTAGGAGGGGGCGAGCGGGAGAAAGCTACTGTGTTCATCATCCTCTTTCTTTTGGGGAAAATAAAAGGCTTTTGTAAAGGATTATAAATTATCACAACTGCACAATAATGACCATTAGAAAGCAAAGTCTGACATTCTCTCTCGCATCTCACACCGCCCGTCATCTATGGGTGACTGATGAAACGAATGTTCATAAAAGAGGAATGTGATAAATTGTCATACATCAAGCCAAAGGAAAATTTCAACGCGAAATAAGTCATGCTACTACTCCCTGTGTCCGTGCAAGCAAATACAGCAACAAATCGCAAGAACACTTGCATACTTGCTTTCACAAACATACACACATACAAACCTACGCTCCTATGCATGCATAACACTGTGTTGTATAATGGATTATACACTGCTCGAAGACAGACATTGATTTGCAGTGGAATGATTTCAGATTTTGGCAATCGTTATGGTGTCTTTCTATGATATTTTGTTAAGCAAAACATTGTAAATGTGTTGTTATGAGATTAGTACGTAGAGTCACATATTGTTGTCAATATGTGTACATTGTTTGTATTGGTAAAGATTTATGGGTTCGCTTCAATTTTTGATTACATTTTCTCTTCTCTATTGCTCCATTATTTTATTTATTTTGTTTTTCTGTGTTATTTTGAGTTCGTACTGTCTTGCTAGTGAAAATTTCAGATTAAAATCGATAAACATTAAACTTTAATGAATGTCTCATTAAAATATTTTCGTAAATAGCGTCAAATTTATCAATTTTTGCAATTCACGTTACGGACCAGCTCACTCACCAAATTTGAATAATCGTACATGATATGATTGGAAACGGAACATTTAAGCCAACTCGTTTACAAATTACATAAAAGAATTAAAGTGATCTGATAAAGCAAGTACGAGATTCTTTAACGGTAATCGATGTTATGAGGCTTATTAGCTGTTGAGGGTGAAAGCATAAATGCATATTTATAGATTCTATCGCATCAGCAAGCCTTTGAATACAGTACACGCTGTCGTTTATCAGCTATTAAAATACACAAAGTAAAAACTGCTTAGCTTCAGATAAAAGGGTTACTAGAGGCAGTTTTTTTCATAACACTATTACATTTGTGTGGTATACGAATCATATCGGACAACCTAACTCTGACATCGGACACCGGCTAATGTAGAAGGCAAAGTACTTTAAGCCGATCAAAGGAATGTTGCGTTCTGGAAATTGCTCTTAGAGATAAGGAAGAGTAAGACAGATATTGAGGTATTTTCATTTTGTTTGTAGTTTGTATGCGGATCATTGCGGAGTCGACGCAGCGTATTGGTCATCGTTTTTACGGTGCAATCGATTAGTATAAGAAAATGTTTGTGCTGCCCGGCTTTTGTTTATTTTTCACAAAAATTATAAAATATATTTAAAATATCTCTTTTTTAATATGCTTTGTACAATACCAACTTGTAAGAGGAAAAAGTCTTTCCAAGTCGCTCAACAGCTTGTTATCAATTCACCTTAGAGTAGCAAAAGTTGCAAATTGTCAGAACAGCAACTTGACGTTTATTCGTGATTGCCTTATGTTTTGCGATGTCTTTGTAAAGTTGCTTAGACTAGCCTCGTGACATCAACTTGCTATAATTGCCAACTTGACCTTAGATGTACGTTGCCAGAAAACAGCAAGATGTCAGTCTTTGTTTCATTCACTTTTGTTTAGAACTTATTTCGAATATGAAAACATTTATAATGACTTTGGCTTACATCACAAGGCTAATTTCCTATGCGTGCCTAGTCATTGCTTTCAAAACATGCAACTTAAACGTCAAAGTCTCAGTAATAGCAAAAGATTTGATGTCTCTTTGGTTACTTATTCGAAAATAAAACGAATAATCTTACTGGGAATACAGCAGAACAATATAGACAATTGAGAGGAAGTGTTGAAATTTTGTTAATGAGTGACAGGATATCTAGTACGAAGGATGTAGCATTTAACACTGCTGCCTTATTCAAAGGTAGAAAATATCAAATATATTTAAAGCCATTTTGTGAAGCAAGCAATTGTACATATATTATTAGCCTGCTCTTTGATTAAACTTAGCTCAATCATAGACTTTGCTATCATTTCAAGCTAATTTGTTTGCCAAAAGAAATTTCATTTCCTGTTATTCTCTTCGTAAACGTTCCTTTGGCCAATCTAATGCAAATTTCTATTTTCACGTTGACATTAAGTTTTGGTTTTTTTAAATTTTTGCAAAAAGTTTGCTTTTTCCAATTAGTTATATGCATCCGTACTAGAGAAGGGAATCAATTAGACTCAGCTTGCAATCATTAGAATAATAGTTTTCAACTGTTGTTATTGCTTTGCATAATATTAAATAAATATTTACATACATTAATATTTAATTGCATTAAATTGAATAAACACCAGTTGTTGAAGTTGTATATTGGATAGTTGATGTGAACTTGTCGAGTTCATAATAATGAATAAAAGTATTTTTATACGGAAAGTAAAGGATATTTTGTTACGGTTGAAGTACAGTGCAGATTGCTTTCAATATGTGTAATGGAT
This sequence comes from Glossina pallidipes, assembly GCA_000688715.1. Classification (NCBI taxonomy): domain Eukaryota; kingdom Metazoa; phylum Arthropoda; class Insecta; order Diptera; family Glossinidae; genus Glossina; species Glossina pallidipes. The sequence continues at coordinate 174,595 of KK499970.1, forward strand.
TTCAATTATTTGAAGAATTCGGATGCCCAATAAGAAATTAAACTCCTGCATGTTCTCTGTTTCGAAGACATCCAAAATATGTTAGAATCGTTCAAATATTATTGAGCTTCTAGTACACCAAAAACAATGGAAATTTATATTATTATCAAGTTATGGACAGAAAAATATGAACCAATGAATTATGTACTAAGTTTGCAAAATGTTTTCTTAAATTGGTTTCTCAAAAAGATGGTGGTAGATAGCACACAAAGCATTTCAAGAAAGGTTTTTCAAATTGAAAATTATATGTAATTATGGAAGAGTGCCTTATCTACCATAAACGGATGAAGAAGCAAACCAGCATATGTAGTCCAAAACAATAAAAAAACATAAGAAATATTTGATGATGATGACAGTTCTAACGCTGACTGACATACGTGCCTAGACTTGTACACATTTCATACTAATCATTTATATCGACTTTATATAGAGTTTATTGGGGTTTCTGATGTTTTTTTCTGGTTTTTTTATTTATTTTCATATAAAAATTTTCAAATGACAAAATTGCAGGCAGGTATAATGTAATAGTAGGATACGAAGTAAGGAAAGAAAAACGAGGAAAAAGCTAGCGAAGAAAACAAGCACAGCAGGCACGGTTATACGGGATATCACCACACGAGTTGTACGCCTACTCTTTCGGAGAATTATCAACCAGATAGTACGTTTCGCAGTCTCACTTGGTTTACCTGTTCTAAAAAGCAACAAACGTTGTGCTTTAACAATGGCAGTTGCTGTATTCGAAATGAAGGATGTCCATCCATTCCGAGGAATGTCAAGGAAGTTCTAGTATAATCCAAGATAAACTTAGAGTGGTGGACTACTAGTCCCTGGCACTCTGGCTTCGCCCTCATAAGCAGCCTACATACCTTTAGAATGTCTAAGAGAATTCTATGGGCGGGGGGCTAGTAGTCTCTGCCAACGAGAATTTCCACCTAGACAGGACAACTTGTTGTCCCATAGCCCTGTTAGTCAGTTTTCCTAACAAGATCCCAGATTATTTGGTACTTACCTCACTGACTGCTGAAACACAATTAAAGAACGGCCAATATTTGCGCTGGCCTTTTATATGATTTCGCTGCCGTGCTGCCTTGGGTTGAGCTTATGTGAGCTTGCGTTGGTGTGCTGACACTTAGAACTTAGAACTAGTACACGCACAACCAGATGAATGCTTGCGTACATAAATGATGTAAGTAGAATAGTTCATGTGTATGAGTGTGTGAAACCGGGTTTGACGAAGCAACAAGGCCCAATAGATTCATAAATGTATGTATACATATGTGTGCGTAGCTTAAGGTACAATTTTATAGGCACATATGCACAATGAGTAAAGGTATAAAAGGAAGATGACAACACATTGTTTTAGGATGTAGAGACAGCGTAAGCAGGCAATAAAAATGAGCTGTTCAGTTTAGCTTAAGATCTAACAAGTGTATCGGCATAAACGACTTGAATGGAAAAGGGCATATTTGGCACAGCAACAATGATCAATAAGCTAAAGCGTAGATTCCTGAATGGGTGAGTTATTCGAAAAGTAAAATAGGTACCTTGCGCTTAGAAATGTATAAAGTCTAAGCTTGCAATAAAAATGAACTGTTTGCAGTGTAAGCATATGCAGCTTAGCGTGACGTTTAATATGTGCGTAGATTTAAATGAATTAAAAGGAAGGGAAAGGGTTTGACATAGCAACGATTATCAATGAGCGAAATCACAGTGGCGTAAATATATGAAGTACTTGAAATGTATGCGCGTGGAATAGAAAAGATTATTGAAGACAGAAAGGAGTTAGTTTGATCATAGAATGCGAACATAGTTGCTTAGAAAGATATAAATAGTTTATGCAGGCAATAGATGAACTGTTTGGAGCGTATAGGTATGCAGAACATACGAAGAGTTTTAGTTCATGTTGAATCTGTATGCAATAAATGTGATTGATTAACTAAAATGTCAAACTGGTGATTAATGAAGAAAGTGTCGGCTGTTTACAGCGTATGTATTTCGATTTACTTAGGATTTAATGTGTGCATGTGCGAAGTAATTTAAATGCCTAAGCTTAACACTTTTGATTAATAGTCTATGCGCCAATAATCGTCCATAGGTTGGATCAAACTTTGAAAACCAAATGTTTGCGATAAAAACAATGAGTTAAACAGTAATGTATAATGGAAACGGTAATAAAGTCGGATAGCAAAATGTGCTTGATAAAAAGGAGGGATTAAACGGTAATAGAGAGGAACGTGTGGTCTGGTGATGCAAATAGTATGCAAATAGTTATGCAAATAGTAAAAAGGTATACGCACAGTGTGTGCTCTGATATTTTCGTAGTAGAAGACCACGTGTATTGTCCAATTGAGTTCAATTTACCTTAACTGCAGGCCATAAACTTAGTAGTTGTAGAGAAAGGAATCAATCGTCTGTGGGTCCACAATATCAATTCCATTATATACAAAGCATTAATTTACCTGTTGTCCGCATGGACTTCGCCTCCATTGGCGAAACTTAGCCTATTTGGGGCCGGAATCTTTTTACCTTTTATTGATTCCACAAAATGATCCATGCTTCGTCAGCCGTTATCAATCTCTTCAAAAATGGTTTGATTTCTTTTTCTTTCGAAAATCACTGCCAGTTCATGTGAAGTCCCATTTTTCCGTTGTTGCTTATCCAAGTAGCGCAAAGCCTTGTGCTTTCGACACTTAGTTCTGCAGCAACATCTTAAGGTAAAATGTACTTCATTTACACAATATTTTGAAAAATTTCATCGACTTTATCAACACTTGGTCAACCCGCGCGTCTTTGATATTAAAATTTCGAGAAAGAACACAAACAGACTTTGCGATAAACACCATAAACCTTTCCACTAGCTTATGATGCGTTACCTTTTGGTCGTAGTGACATTGTAAAGTAGAGCGATTTTTTTGGGATCTTAGCTCGCGTTCTAAATGCAAATACTTTCAACTTTGAATTAAAAAATGTCACAATATTTATTCTTTATTGCTTTTCAAAAGCTCTTTAGTATGGCTTTATATGGGTGGCATTACCAAATTACCAAAGACACAGTCAACATGTTATCCAGTCATGCGATATTTTTTTTTTAAAAGCTTAAAATTTATATATTTGAAATTCGCTCGTTTTAGCTATACAGCTACTTATTCATTAAGGGAGTTTCATTAAATTTTCCGAACATAAATCACATTTAACTAATTTTAACATAAATCAGAAAAATTAAACTTTAGTCAACTAGAACCATTACTTGGTTATTTCTTAAACACAGCGAGTAAAGCATAAAAACGAATTAACTTATGCGTGCTTTGTGGTGAATTCTGAGGCCCCTGAACGAATATATATAAAATATATGCAAAATGGACAGCCATAATTCGACATAGGCTTTGAAAAAAATAGATGGGATGCAAAAAAAAAAAAAAATTGAGAAATGGAAAACAAGTCAACGTATAGACGTAATGTGCCAAGCTAGATACTCATAAAGAAATTAAGAGTTTGATGTTTAAGTTATTTTTAAAGCGATAATTTTTCACGTTCTACAAGTTCTTGGTTTTTGTGAACGAACAATTTCCTTTTCCGATTTGTTTCATTGAATTCAAGTAGTGGTCCAAATGCCCATATTTTAATTTTCTATCACCATTTTTGAGACCTTTCAAAATCCTAATAGCCAATGATAAAACTGCCCGTCGTATGGAGGAAGAGATGGACTAACAGAGGAATAGAGAAAGCAGTGATAGAATAGACAGATAAAGGAAGAAATGTATGGACATCTAAACAAACGGGCGATTGGATTGACAGAGAATTCAAAAAACGGAAAGATAATACCGCACTGAAGTCCTCATTTACTCCCTCTAGAGAAAATACCTTTGAAAATCTTACAGGAATCTTTTTTTTCATCATCGATGAAAGTTAACGCCATAAACCACTTGCTTTCTTTTTACTGAGATAAGCGGCATTGGCCTCAAAATCGATTACGCGCAGCGCGACACTTTGAGAATGATAAGTCTCGATACCAACCATACCACAGCTATGGTTGACCGGAAGCACCAATTTGCTTATGCAAGCAAGCAAACCTGCAAATATATTGTGAAAATTTTAATAACTAGTAATATATACTTTCTAGCAACAAGTAGGATAATGAAAGTGTGATTGGATTGCTGCTGAGAGTGAAGAATGTTATGTAATAATATCTAAATAAATCCAATCCATTTTTTCATTGGTTTTTGCTAAAATATGCAACAAAAAAGCCGAATAAATTCAAGTAGGTTTGAATTGATGTAAAAACTCGACGAGACATTTATCTTAATTAATACGATAATGAAATACAAACGACCATACATAGAACTCCCAGCAAAAGACTAAAATACTAATTTAATAGAGCGTTTTATAAAAGTCTTTCAGCTTCCGGTGCCTTCCTTTTTTTTTTAATATTAAATAAAAATTTATATTTCCGCTTTTTTTAAATAATGTTTGCTATAGTAGCGTACTGTGCCAATAAAACGGTGAGACGCTGAAAGCAGCCATAAACTTGACGGCAGCAACGATAGCAATAACAACAACTAAGAATTATATATATTTCTAACCATAATTTGCACAGCTTATTAGGGTCAACTCGACCATAAATCACACAAACGGTCCAACGGTTACTGAATTGCAATCATAAATTTTACCTGAATTGTTTTTGTTATAATATAAATATTATATATATACATACATATATATATATATATATATATACACAATGGGAATACAAACAATTGCGCAGCAATTCCGTGTGATTACTATTCCGTGCTTTTTAGCTTTTCTTAAATTGGACAAATCATCATTACATAAGCATCAGCATTTATTTATGTGAAGAAACGACAGTTTTTTTTATTATTATTTTTCATTTTTCATTTTTTTTTTTCCTTTTTTTCTTTTTAGCCCGTCTTTTGCAGTTTCTCTCTGTGATTTTTTCTACGCATCGTTTAACTTTTGATTTCTATTTAAGGCAGAACGTTCAGCATTATTTCATTGCAAATTTTTTTCTTCGTGATTTCTTTTTTAATTTTTTTTATTTTGTTTTCTTTATTATAAAAAGTATGCGACGACAATTCGCTCCTAATGTCTATGTTGAGTTTCCTGGGGCATTTTGTTCGTAAGCTGCAATTGGTTGACGTTGTTGTTGTTGTTTTTTTGCATCAACTCAATTCAAACGTCATCATGCGCTGTTTTTCTTTTCATGCATTCCATATTCATCAGAATTATTACAACAACAACAAAAACAGCAACGACATCAGCAATAGAAGTGTATAACGTAAAGCATTGCAATGCACCTTCGTATTCATATTATTACGGTTTTTTTTTTTTTTTTTATTACAACCTTTTTTTCCATGTTGCTGTCAGTCTTTTCTGTATAAAGTTTTATGGTACAATACACAAAGACTCAATTTAATATTCATATGCATTCACAGTTATATTCTATAGAATAGAAAAGATTACGTTCTGGATGTGGTGGAGACATATAAAAACTGCTTCTAAGTGGATATGGTATGAAACGACTGCGAATGATGGGAGAGGTTAGGCAGTAAGAGAGACGTTGAAGTTAGCGGTGATGTCCCTAAACGATTATATTTTAAATGCAGCAATTTCATCTTTCTCTGCGCGTGCATCTAAGTTCGAGGCTTGATTAATATGTACTGCGGCAGGCTGACAAAAGCCTATATGGAAAATTTTCTTTTTGTTTTTCAAAACACTTTCTCTGATGATCGAAAATGAAAATAATTCTTTCAGCACTTTTTGTAAGTGTAAATGTCTTCGGAATAAAGGTTCTTAACCTAAAAAGCGACTACGTCACGGAAAATGTTTTTTTATATTAGCTTCGCGCAGTAAATGCCGCATCGATTGTATGGACAAGAAAAGTTTTCCCTATTATGATCACTTAAGTCTGTGGATTTCCACTCAAGCCTGAAATAAAAAGTTATATATCAAAAAAAATTGTGTGGGCTATTTTGAGGTTACTTTTAGTACATTTTTAGATTTCTGGATAGCAACCTATTCCGGCGAGATTTCATTCCTCGTGGGATCAGAGCCACATGCACAAGCCCGAAAGTTGCTATATAAAAATTTGTAAACGGTTTCTGAAGTATTTGAAGTTTGGCGGTACTGACCGAACGCTTAATTTTCGCTATTGGTCGTAATTTTACCTACCTGTTATAACTTCTCTGCCGAATATTTGCTAACCCACTCAGCAACCTTGAACGACGAGTCTTGAGAGGTAGCTTTCATTTTCACTGCGGCCAACATATAAAATATCGTCAGTTATAGATTTGCAGGAACTCTGTATGTAGCTTTGTTATTGAAAGTTCGAAGCAAATGGTCTTTTAGTGGAGTTATATTAATCTTGTGAAATGATTTCCACGAATTAATTCTACTTAAAGCCCATCAATGTAATCGAGACTTTGTAACTATTTCTATTTCCTTGATTAACAGCATTTTGTCCCAAACTTATATATAATAACTAAACCAGACACAGCAATTTCTGAATGAGTGTGAAACAAAAAATATGAGAAATACGATGGAAACGAAAGTCTATACAGACAAGTCAGACAACAAATTTCATAAGACAAACGTTCTGAATGAATGCAAAGCTCAAGTGAACAAATATACGGCAGAAACATTCTATTACGCCGGTGAACACAGGAATTGCCTTATGAAGTAATCCTCGTATGTGTGGCTGTATGTAAACACATTTTTTTTTGTTTAAATTTGCTTGTTTGCACAGATATATATTTGTAAGCTGTGCTATGCTTCAATTATAGCACTCAGTAATTTAAGTGTTTATGTTGTTTATTATTTCACATGGTAATGATGACGATGACGGTTGTTCTTGTTGCTATTGTTGTTCCTCTTTTTGATGTTACTTCTCCATTTCTCTCCCAACTTATTTGGTCATTATTTTTTCTACTTTATCTCCTTTCAGCAACTAAAGTCATCTCATTTAAATCATCTCAAATCACCTTCAGGTTAAAATACGAAAAATATGCAAAACACTCAAAGATGATGATAAAGAAGCAAGCAATGCGAGCCTTACGTTGAAAAGAGAAAAATGAAAAGTGGGGAAGAGAGAAAGCAAATCCACTTATTTTAATCCACTTTAATGCTTTCAGAATTAACCAAGCAGTAAACGAATTCAAATCATGACCAGCCAGAGTATATTCTCCCCCTCCCTCTCTCTCTATCTCTCTCCCCCTCGTCCTCTTCCCCTTCTTTCTCCCTGTTTTTATCTGTACTCAAATCAGTATCATCATCATTATTATCATCAACATTCCTAGTTGATGATTGAAAGTGCTTTTCCGACTTTTCTGTACAGTAACAGATTAAGTCGAAACCGAGGTATGTGTGCGTGTATATGTATATCTACATTTCTCGACTTAAATCAAGTTCGATGTTGATGTTCATGAGTACTTCATAAAAATCAGTATCGGAAGCTTGTTATCCGCAATTTTTTTTTTTTTCTTTTTAAATATTTTCTCTTTTTTTTTAATCCAAAGAAAACTTGGGCTTATAGAACTGTTTTCTGTTTATATATACGTTGAGTACATATGTATATATATGAACTCTTACTGCATATCTAACAGACAATAAGTTTTCACGGTGCAGTAAGGAGAAATTTGAAATTGTCACAAACATTAACAAAAGGATAGGATGTCTTTTCAATGCGAACATGTTTTGTTAAGAGCCTTTTTTGTCTGATGCTGTTACTGTGCGTTATGGTAACAATCGAGTGTCTGTCAAGAACAGGAAAGTTCTTTCTTTCTTTCTTTCTTTCTTTCTTGCAACTGCAGTGCGGAGGCTCGTTGGTTGGCTGGTTGTTGATTGTTTTCAGCAAAAAACAACTACGGTAACCGGAACAACAACAAGAACAGCGAAAACAACACAAACGCAAGTGCATAAAATAAAGACGCGTACCGTATCACCTGTACCTGCATGTGAAGAGGTTAAAGTCCTCTACAAAATACCTTAATTTACGAAAATGTACGACAGGAAAAAAACATGTCATGTCGTTTTTCTGGCAGTATAAAGATTTCGTTTTTTTTTTTTTTTTAGCTTATTATTTCTTTCTATTTTCTTACTTGTAAGTTTTTCAATACACTTTCGAGGCTTTAAGAGCTAAGCTCTCTCGACGAAGAGCATAAGTTGATGAATTTAAAAGAATTAACACAACAGAAAATTCTCATGGCAGAGAGAGACTAGCTTAAGCGAACGTTCTATTGCAACTTCTCGAAAGTATTGATATCTTATGCGTTATCCACCCTTCACCAAATATAACATTTTCAAAGTGAAAGATTGAATATCATTTGTTTTGTGTCCATGCAAGTTTTTAAAAGAAGAAAGTTCTTCAATCCTCCTTTCTTTCGGTTCATCTTAATAAATGTTTCAATGGAATTATTCAAGGATTTTAATATTCATTTTCATTCTAAAAAAAAAAAAAAAGAAGGGATTTAGAAAGTGAAGGCAAGTCATCAAACTACCTTTCAATTCCAACAATTGTGAAACTTTTTTCGTTATCCTGAATAATTTCAACTGTTAGTTATTCAACTTTCAAATGCTTCTTTCCCAGCTTTTTCTTTTTTTTTTTTTTTGTTGATAAGTCGACATTATCACCCCTTAAGGATTAAAATAACTAAAATATTTTATCAATAACTTTATGGTGAAACAAATCTTTTGTTTTGTCACTTGGCAATCGGGTGTGTGCCAAATTGATTGACAGCCATCAATATCGTATTATGCCAAAGGAGACTACAAAGAGGAGAAAAAATGAATAAATATAATACCTTCCTGTGTAAAGAAGTTTATATTACACAGCATTTACGTTTACTAACAAGGTGTGTCGTTTCAGCGTTTGAAACGGAAGCGAATATAACGAATAATAATGATATGGAATTTCAACGAACGACAACAGTATAAAGTCAAATTTAGGGAAACACGATACTCTTTACTACTACTAAGGAAATAGCTTTTTGTCAGAAATATATAATTTCATACTATTTTTAATGGTGTCGCCGCCTCCCCCCTCCCCCCTCCCCCCCAAAACTTATATTAAAATATTTCAATTCAGAGATCGGTATAATTGCTGATCGATATAATTTACTGATTACTAACGTGATTCAGCAAACGACGGACTTTTTATAGTTACATATGATGTGATAAAATTGTATGCGCAAATACGAATACTATCTTTTTCAACATATATCATGTGCCTTGTTAAAAAGCAGAATTCAATAAACAATTTCTTAATGAAAAGTGGTCTTTACTCGTCTAGAGGTCGACTTAAAATAGGTCTATCAAGTTTTCGAAATCATTCTCCACGCTCTGTTTTCTTTCGTAGATAGTTTTAAATTATCAAATGTCAAGCGGAGGTCGCACGCAACAATGATGACCTTATAAAAACAAGAAGAGCTAGTGAGAATCTACTGGTAAGTTATCACGCCAAGAAACCAAGCCAAGACGTACTGTAAAGTCGAAGGCATAGAGCTCGCAACTGCCTAGTCGATCTTCGCTAGTTCGAACCTTTGGTGGACAGACTTTAGTAGATGTTTATACAGTAACTTAGTCCTATGTTCACTTGTTATTACTTTATGCTTAAAATTATTGCGAACTATTTACGTCAAACAATTTCGTTTCTCTTGGTCGAAGTTCTTCTGTATATCTTCTTCTAATCATTAAAGCCTTTGATCTTAACAATCTTGCTTAACTTGGCCGAAACTTTTAAATATCACGCATCATTTTTCCTTGTCAGCAGCGAGTAATTTTTCATCCTTGCTTTCTTCATTAATCGACGTCTAGAATGGAGTTCGAAAAGTATGAAAAAGTGGAAAGAAGTGAAAGGTGGTGGAAACTACAACATATAGACATGACAATGCACGACTTGACTTTATTTATGATGTTTATTCTCTCGGAAACAGGAAAGAGGACGGACACTTCTACAAAGTCTGCATTTCATTTTGTTTCGTTTAAAGGATTTATCCGATACGGCGATATTTTATTACAAGGCTTTTACGTCGCGACTGTTATTGCTTCCTTAGTCGTCCATTATATACGTACCGGAATGAATCAATTGCGAATGTGTGCGATAAAAGCTAATATCATCTTATAACTTTTTCAAGTAGCTTCTTATTTTATGTTTGCTTAAACACTCCCTGAGCAATCTAAAAATGAATGAAAAGGGAAAAATTTAAATCATCGAAAGATCAATTTTTCGAACATAGTCGTATAGTGTGAGATGTGTGTGAGATATGAACAAAGTGCATATGAAATGAAATGTGTTATTATTATTGTTATTAATTTACCCAGTAAAGTCTTACAGCATTCTAAGCCTATCGGCTTTCTTGAAAACTCTACCACACCTGAGTTTTGAATCCACGACCACCGAGTTGTTAGTCGAAATTCGTTCCTTACTCAGCCACTCAGGCCGACGATGGAACGCCTAATTACATGTCAGCTTAAGAAAACTTACTTGAACTTGTTCACCCATTCCAAGTCAGAGTGCCGTTGTTAGGCCCTAGACAAAAAACTATTTCCATATCTGTTAAGCAATCTCATGCCTCTGAAAATAAATAAGTATATATATGACTTTTATCAATAAATTCAGCCCGAAACTACATAGAAACCCAACTGTAAAGAGATATTTTCACACCTACGTACCTAGGAATATATTAGAGTTTTGAAGTGTTCTTATTTATCAGAAATACGTGTTGTTGCTCTCTTGAGTTTTCTTTCATTAATGCAAAGTAGTATCTGTCCTAGTATATGTGTACTTGTATACTTCATATTGTTACGAAAATCACATACTTGATAAAATAAGTGCACGAAAAATTTTCGTTTTCTTTCTTTCTTCAAATTTTGGGAAGATGCTAAAAGCAAATAAGGAGAGAGATTGTTGTGCTCTACCCACCGATACCAATAACGAATAAGCACGTCTGATGAAGAAGGCGATTAGGAGAATGAATAAAAAAAATTCACTGCTAAATGGATGGAAGAGTGTTAACAAAAACGCACAAACAGATGCAACCGATAAGAAGATTAACAAAAACCTTCGAAAAAACATGATGTTCGTTAGCTATGTTGAAGATTTGTAAGCAAAGGATTTGCCAGAATCGAGGATTTCTAAGAGAAGGAAATCGATCAGGTATGTGGGAGCTCAATAGAGTGAAGTGTGATATAAAGTGCCAAAAGGTGCCAGTTTTTGCACGCAATTTTTTCTGCAAATAGTTTTTCTAATTTTCTGTCAACAAAATCCTACGCTGATTACTACCCGGTGATATGAAAGGAATATAAGAGAAAAGGATATTTATTTATATACTCAATATAGTCAATAAGTTGACATGATGACATGTAAATGCCGCCACCATTGACAGATCCCTATAGTTTTCACATAGTTCCAACATTCAACCGAAACATGTCAAAATCTAATTTTGTTCCGACCGCTGGTTAATAAGTTACGGTTGTTTTGCTGACGCTTCTTTTTTGGTCGCCTTACATGACTTCCGCGCGTACGTGTTCACTCGAGTCACTGCCGATTACACTCTAAAGCACAGTGATGAATCAATTTTTTTTCTATTGTCATTTGTGCCTTGAGAGAGGGGTTTTATTTTACCTAGAAAGCGATCTGAATGGTCACAACGCTCTTGTTGAAAATGGGCAAACGCGTAACCCACTTAAGTCCATTCAATTAAATTCACATGTGTTAAGGAAAGGCCTCCTCTAATAATAACAATAATTCATTTAAACGCTCACTAGGTCTATGTGAATCGCGCGGTTCTTATAATAATATAGACATGTATTGAAACAACGAACAATTATCCTTACATTTATCCTAACCCTAGCAATACGGTTTGTCTCTACAGTCTAACGTCTCAGTTGTTTCGTTTGGTCTACATATATATATATATATATATATATATATATTTATATATGTAACCCTAACGTTGATGAGATTACAACGCATCACGCAGCACGACGGCTCAAACGAGAAAGAAAGCGAAAATGCGAGGTCTGTCTATCCTGATAATCGGCTAATAATCGCGATAAGTCTAAACTTACGACATATCGGAACTTATCTACGATATAATCAATTTGTCTCCGTAAAGAAATAAAAAGTTACCTTAGGTGGGCGAGCAAAACAAACCTCAGACTTTGGTCGTCACAAATTTCATTTTTTTTGTGTTGCAAAACGATTATGTGCACTTTTGCATAGTTTCTAGAACAACTGCCGCATTTAGCCCATAAAAAGGTTCAGCATCATCGGCATTCATACGACTTAAAATTAACAAATTACCAACAAAAATATATTTTTGACGGACAAGATTCGCTGTAAGATCTGTCGAGCCAATGCTGATTGTAAACGATATGTTTTTGTCAACAAACGAAATTTAGATTTTTTCATTGTTTTGCAAATTCCAGAATTGGAGTCACTGAAACCACTATAAACTAATAGTCACAATGTCATGAATTTTAATACGCATCTTTTAAAAGTTGGCATAATTCAGAAATTTGATGGGTCTGTCAAGAGTATTACCACATATAAGCCGGACTGGAGACTTATTGAGGGATGTGTTACGAATGAACCAGAGAGCACTTTCTTGTTATTGACGATTATAAGCAAATTTTTTCCATATAACTTCTCTTGCTTTGTAATGGTGTTTTTACATGCAGAAGATAGAAAAATTACCTATTATGTAATGGCTTAATTTCACACATTTCCCCTAAATGAGTGCAATAAATTAAGAAAATTTTAAAGTCGTTCATCATTTAGAAATAAAATTACTTTTTATTAAGTTTTTATTAACTTATCGATCTCTTCTGAATTTGTATATATCATGTATCCTATATATTTTTATAAAAATCATTTGTCCCATAATTATTGTTTCTTACGATACCTCGTTATCACATTTATGTATTATTTATAACGTACATATATATATATAAGACCGAATGTGAAACGAAAACCCCGCAATTTTTAAGCCCGAAATACTTAGCACACTGAACAGACGCAGGTATTAGATTGATTGTTCAAAGCGATTACTATCCTGACGGTTAGAATGCAACTACAACAAAAAATACGCGAGCCCGTATGGATTGACGCTTTTGCTTGCAGGATTGTCTTTGCGTCCACGATGCGAATAGAGAAGAGACAGATATTGAAATTGTGTATATATTATTTTTAATGTAAGGGCTCCCGATGACAACTTTCTAAAATATGCGAAAAAATTTCCTTTTTTCATTTTCATGTCAATGCATGAAGTCTATCTCAACGTGCCGCGCCGCATACGCCGAAGAAAAAAATGCATGTGAGTGACATATGTCGGGATTTGGCTAAGAGCCTTTGCATAATCATAATGCAATTTTTTTTTTTTTTTTAAATCTAAATATTTAATTTATTTATTATAATTTTAAGAAGTCTCTATAATTTCAAACCTAATGACTTCAAACATATTTCAGGAATATGGCAATACATTGAAACGATAACAATAGCGTCATCTAATAGAGTGAACAGCTCATTTAACCAGGAAAAAGCTTAAAATAAAAATATCTAGCTCTCTAGTAATTTAGTTTTCATACATCAATTATTGCTTCCGCTAATACATTTCGATTGTTTCTAATGTTTTGAATTTCTATTCGAAAATTCTATCCATTTAAAATACATTAACATTTACACAACGGTTTTTAGCTAAAATAATTACAATTTAGGTATTTGGCGATCAAGAGAAAAGAAAAACCGGAAAGGCAACGCATACACACACATGCATATAAATACACACAAACACACGTAACACAACGATAAAATTTAATTACAGTCGAATAGCAGTGTATTTGAAATTACAGTCACATTGTATGCGTATGCATAGCTACCAGTTTTATTCGGGTTTGTAAATATACATATATATATGTATGTTTGGGTATGTGTATATGCGTGTTGTTCACTTGCATAAAATTGACAATTATAAAACAGCATTTAAACTGATTCACAGTAATAAATGTTAATGCCTTTGACTGTATGTATGCAATATATATAACTGGACGGTTACACAAGCTCACTTATATACATACACACACGTACGCTAGCGTACACAAATTGTTGGCCATTTGTAGGGACAATTAACCAATTATATACGGAATTTGTTTTCTTATTTTCAATACTTTAGCAATAGAGTGTGCTTGGCAGGCAGGTCAGAATAGAGGTTAGAGAAAATTGAAAAAGAAAATAAAACAAAATACCCAAAAACAACAAATGGAACAAAAAAAGTTACGAAATTTGTGTATTTCTCTGTTTTTGGTTCGCTTGAAATTCTTTTATAGGTGTTGTTTGGTTGACCCAAGTTAACAATGCAAACTATGTACGTGTGTGTGTGTGTGTGCGCTCGTGCTGTAGCAACAGAGCTTTAAGCAAAATGGCAAAACCTTAAGCATGAATACATTTGTACTTTGGCTTTAGTATTGGTATTGTTTTTTCTTCTTTACTGATGTTATTGTTCGCATTGTTCCATAGTGTTGTGATTTCTTTGTTAGAGCAAGTCTTTTGGTGTAAACTTAATTAAAAAGTTTATTTCCATTTCCGATGGCCGCAATAACAAAGACTTTAACCGGATAGGGTTACACGAATGTTGTTATTGTTGTTGCTGTTGTCGTCGTTATTCTTACTGGCTTTGTTTCTATTGCTGCCATTGTTTGGTCTTCTCTCTAATATACATTAACGTGTTCACATACTCACACAACTTAATACACCTACACCTTATAGACACAAATACACACGCGCGCACACACACACACACACACACACACACACACCTATAAATGAGATGCTAGCTGCCTTGATGGCTGGTTGACTGGTCATTTGAACGTTATGGTCGGTTCGTTGGTTGGTTGGTTAAATGCTTGAATGCTTCATTCATCCATTCGCAGTTTGAATGTTTTCATGTTATTTTACTAGTTTACCGTTCGCAGAGTTCAAACGTACAAATATACTATTGCGATATGAATTGTTCTTGTGTATGTGACCATATAGGTACGTCTGTATGTGTTCCTCATTGCGTAGTATTTAACGGCAGTTTTGTTTGTATGTCACATGCACTATTACACACAAAAGCTCAAACACAAACAAACGCAATAGCATACATACGGACATATAAAAGCGCGCGAACGCACGCATATACACACGTGCGTATACGCACGCATTCATTTGCACACGCAAATATCAACACGACGGACTAATGTAAAATCATTAAACCAACAATTTACCAAACTAAACTCTATATAAGAGCCAAAAGGCACCAAAATAGAAAAAAATATGAAGGGTGTGAGAGATGGAAAAGAGGAGAATGAAGCAACTGAGTAGCAGCCGTATACCTAAAAGATATAGTTATAGTTCTTTTGTTTCTGCTACTGAAAAAGGGTATAGAGACGTTTACATGAACGTGCGAGCGTTCGAGTGTGCAAGTGTGTCTATTGGGTAAGATTTTTTTGTTGTTACATGTTACATAGCTTAAAGTAATTTGAAGGATTTTTCGGATTTTAGTTTTTCCTGAAAATAACGATGAGGATGCTGATGTTTGCAATTGTGTACGTTAAAATGTTTGCGCATGCAGGGAAACTAAAACTTTACCTTTTCGTTCTATGCGAGAGATGATGAAATTATTTTTAAAATCAGGTCAAATGAATGTATAAGTCTTCACACGAAAGCCCCTTCAATAATGCCAGGTCAGTAAGTAGACTTTCTACTAACAATTCTATTAATCCATTCCCATTTGTGCAAAAGCACATTTTTTGATTCCGAAAGTAAACGTAAGTAAAATACATTCTTGACTTTTCTTCAACACTGTCCGAAATTTGCCATTTTATTTGTGGAATACAATATCCACACATAGCTGTACAGCGTGCAGAAATAGTTAAAACTTATTACGAAAGCAGTAAACCCGCGGTTGGGTTTCGTGTGGATGGTGCGAAGCTGGTATTGAGTTCGTAATCAAGGACTATTGCCTCTTGAGTGAGAAAAAAACATATCTGATGTTCCTAAAGCACCTTCACGTGTATAAAAATACATTTTGGCTGTGGTTTACGAGCTGAAAATATTATTTTTGAACATAACGATGGCATTGTGGCTACTGCCAATGGAAAAATGTGATAACTGATTTTTTATAGGAAAGATTAGATGACAAACAAAATGTTGCAATCGTGCCACACATATCGTGACAAACTCAATTTATTGGGAAAAGCCTTCAATGATCGTGTAATCTCCAAAATTGCCTATGTCAGCTTGCCACAAAGATCATGTGAGATAAATCTACTGAACTTTTAACTTTGGGGTTATCTCGGAACACTGGCTTATTCCAATAAACCACGAACTCTCAATGACCTTGTTCTCCAAGATTACTCGAGCTATTGGCTAAATTGGCTAAAGCTAGATTTATCTGGAAAAGTGACAAAAATTGTTGTTCCGGGATTGACTTTTTATAAAAATCCAGAGGCGATCATTTACATGAAAGCATTTTTAAATAAAAATGCCATGAAAGCATTTTTAAATAAATATTCCATGAAATAATATTTAAAATAAAAGAAAATCAATCTTGATATCTTCCACCGTTTACTTCTCCTTACAAATCAAATAAAAACACTTATGTCCACATCGAAAGTTTTTCTTAATGTTCGTAATTCACCGGATATTAATTTAATTGTCAGTAGTTCCTCTTTTCTGAAATAACCGATATCAGTAATATCACTACTTAGTTGCTCCAATATATTTCAAACAGAGACTCGTTTTGGTTCTCGAAGCACTGATATGTTAACCTGCTTCTTAGGCGAAACTTTTAGTGACAGGCAACTATCTAAAGTAATTCTGTTCTCTTTCAATGACTGCCGCACGGACCATAGTAAAAATGTCCATTCTTTCTTAGATAAAGCTGTTGGTACCAAGCAACATAGCTATTATTTCTCTTTCTTCATTTCTTCTCCACTGAAACTCTATTGAGAGTTTATCGGGGCTGCCTTCACGCCTGAATAATTCTTCCTTGCTGCATCTTACAATTTTGTCCGTCCTTTTGAGTTTAGTCGCCTAACTACAAACTCGGTCAACAACTTTAGAATTCATTGTTGCCGTTAAAGAAATGTAAGCGGAAGTTTCCCCTCAAATTTGCCCTACTTGACTTAATTAGCTTATATTGGTCTTTGAAGGACAGTTCAAAATAAACTATGTTTTTAGAGTGGCTGTACAGATTCCAATGTTTTTAACATATCGAACAACATCAGCTTAGAAACGTTCTACTTAAAAACTAATTTCATCTTATATCACAAAGCTAGATGATCAGGTTCGTCATTGGTACATATAAGTAGGCATACGGCGTACACAATCATGCGAAATGAAATATTTAACGTCCTAGGTGTGCTACGGCGATAAACAGGCGATAAATTTGTAAAGTTTATAACGGTACACGGAAAGAAGGCACGATTGGATATTTCGCGAGCCGTTATAGTTGTATCTAGAGAATGATTTCAAACGTATTTTGCGCTCAATGGATGCGCAGCTTTCAGTAATATGAATGAAGACACCGTTACCGTTAAAAGATTTCTTGTTGTCCGATCTAGGGGGAACCTGGGAGTTGCACTTTTTTTTAAAACCTTATGTATACTCAAATCTTGGAATGTTGTATATCGGTTTTACTCTCCCTATATCTAAAGCTGTTTGTCTTTCTCAATTCTGCGTTAACGAAAAGCACGGTCTGCTTGAAACACAGAGTACAAGACTTGAAAGCTCTTAACTTTCAATCACTTACTATGCCTTAATAATTCAAAAAAGCTGGGTAAATAACGTAGTTGCTTACTGTGAACCATGGCCACTCGGTAATTAGCCGGGGAAAGGAGACTCTTTAAATATCTCTTGCCATTCCAATGTTTACTACATACTTTTCAAGGCCTAAAGGGCAAGGGACTAAACGAATTTGTAATTGTTTCCGTGGACTTTGTGTTTGTTCAGTGTTTAGGGTCCTCTTACTTCTACTGCCATTTTCCGATTTCCCAAGCATTTCTATAAATCGCTTTTTGCCCTCTTTTTCTTTGCATATTTGTATATTTGGAAGCTGTTTAATGTACTCAAGCATCCGAGTAGTGTGAGAACTCCTGACATAAAACATTGTTGATGCTGCTTAATTCATTTGAAAGGATGGGGCACCATCCACAAAAGCCCTTTTTACCCTCAGGAGGACCCGACCAAGGGTTCAACTATGTTAATGAGTTTTTCATTAATGTTTTCATTCGATGAGGATTTGCTGATGTTGTTGATTTTGTGCACACTGCAAGAGTGTGCACATACTGGCAAATGCTTTACTCCCATAGCTCGCTTATTTCGGACAGGAAAAAGGAAAACAAAACAAAATTTCACGCGAAATAATGGCTTAAAAAAAAAAAATAGCTCGAAAACGTGCTCAAGTAGACATTTGTTGGGAATGAATTCGTTAATGCCTCGAAAATATACTTTCATGCAGAACATTGCGGTCAAGATGATGCCCCTTAAAACTCGGCTACATTTTTTTTCTCTTTCGCCTTCTTCCTATCTACCCATCTTTTTTTCTCCTATGCTTATTATAAACGAAAATTTTAGCACTGCATTTATAATGTTGTTATTGTTGCTTTTTGAGTTTTTTTTTCACAATTTACCACATTATAGACGTAATTACATTTTATTTGCCGCAATTGATGTTAATTGCAATTATTTCGAGGGCGGGTGTTAAGCAACACCAGAGCATATACAGTGTACGGGAAAGTAACGATGAGGAAATATCCTGGTGTGAGTTTAAGTTAAAGAAAAACTCTATAAAATTAGCATATAACAGCAGCAGTTGAATAAAAAGAAAGCAAAAGAAAAGCAAATATAAAAAAATGAAACCAGCAACAATGGTATTTTTGTCTAATTTTTTCTCCCTTTTATGGTCCAGAGAATATCCTTCAATGCAATTAATTTTTCATTATTTGCTAGTTTCCTCTTTTTCGTCACTACGATTAAACAAAAAAAAAAAAAAAATGCATTTCCTCTTAACTATAATAATAACAATAATAGTGTCGTCTCATATACATAAAGACTGCAACTATGTAGCTTCGTGTGTGTGTGTGTGTCTGTTTGTTTGGGGTCATGCATAATTCTCATGTTGTTAGATATCTCATGGCGACCAGATACCATACCTACTGGCATTATCCTAACTCTCTCTTCTCTCTTTTTTTCTTTTTAATTTTGTGTTTCTTTCTTACTTTTACCAATGCTACGGTCTTCCACAAATTATAAACGTCGTTAGTTTAGGAATTTAGTCATCTTGGGTCCTATAGAAAATAGTAATAAAACGTATAATGAAAAACAACAAATGCGGTCGTTAACTGTTTACTTTCGCTTATATTGCTTTTCCACACCAACAGCACCATTAAGCGACTATGACATTTTAGACGTATCCACACATCTACACCCACACCCTTATAACGTAAAACATTTTTGCGCACAGGCAACATATTTCTGACATTTTCTAATTTTTTTCCTCTTTTGTCCTTCCTTTTTTTTCGTAGTAATCAAAACGAGCCGGCCGAGTCTTACTAGCTGAACCTTAGCAGGCAATAGCACACATAGCATAGAGCAAAAAAGCTGCCTGCTTTTACTAACTTCTTTTTCTCTCTCTTTCTCTATTACATACACACACACGCGTGAACATATATTCACATTTCAAACCGAAAATTGCATTTTCTCCAAGTGTTACATAATGCTATCCATATATATAGCTATATAACTGCCAGCCCGTTTGCGTGGGTATGTGTGCTTGAATATTAATATCTGTACGAGGTAGAAATGCCATCATCATCATTCTTTAATAATGTTTGAATTATACTGCTTTCCATATAGAATCTTAACCTCGCTCGCGAAAAGAACATCTGCCACCCAGTCAGCTAGGCAAACAGTCAGCCAAGTCAAAATATTAAGTGTCATCATTAGTTAAAATGTATTAAGGATAAATTATAACATTTCCTAACGGTGCCGCCTTCTTCAACGCGAAGAAGAACTTGAAAATAATTGCATTCTCTCGTGAGCTTCTTTGACAGTAAATATATATCTGTAAGCGTCTGTGCATCTACGTCTATATCTCTTCTTAAAGCGAGCTACCAAATTAATGAGTTTTTAATTGATATTCTGGTATCGAGATCACATTATAAAATGAAAAAAGAGGACGAAATATCTACTGAGCAATATTCTCATAATTATTCCCATATAGTGTACAAGGGATACACATATATAGCATCTTCTGCTCATTTATCCTTTCATAACGAATTGTCGGCATGTACGTTAGATGTCTGACATTTCTGTTATCATGTTGTAATATCTTATACAAGAGGGAAAGAGGGAAAGAAATGTCTTTGCCAATCTTCAAAAGATTGTTATTTTTTACTTAATGAAATTCCATGTTTAACATTAAACGTCTTCGTTGAAAACCTGTCATTATATTATTTTTTTTTTTCCTTTTCTCTTTTTACTTCCTTTCATTGGTCTACTTCTATATGTATTAAATTTGCTAATGAATCTAGTTAAGAATCTGTTTTCCTTAAAATGAAATTAACTAAATGAGTGTAGATGACATTTCTAATGACCAAAATGTTGTAGAAAAAAGAAATAATAATAACTTATGTAACTGCTAAAAAGTAATTGCCAACGCGAAAGCATTCTAATGTTGACTCGGGAAGAATACCTTCGCAGGCTGTAAATTGTTAAGCTTTGAAGTCTTTTTCTATTTGTATTAATTTCAAGTTTTTTTGTCTTTGTTAGACATCTGGATAAGTGAAGTGCTCGTAAAAATTTACAAATGAAGGAATCACTTAATGCGCCTAAGTTCACACATGCACAACTCAAGGAATCATTTTTTATCCCGTTTTTAAATTTGAAGGGGATTTTTGCCATACAGGCTTAACCCCACAGTGTCCGATGCCATTTGCCCGCGAATGAATAGACACGTATACACGAACGCATCGCCCTCGCTGTGATAAGGTTGAGATTTATCCATCAGCTCCTTGGATATGTTCTCTCTCCTCTGTGAGTTTCCACAAGCAACCGATGCGCGGCTTGCTTTCTGGAACTCATACCAAAATCAGTGGATTAAATGCATTCTATCCTCTGTACTTTATTCACTTTGCACTTCGCAACTAACTGATGAAAAGTATTGAAACTAATATACTTCTACCCCAGTCGTGGTACGCTAAATAAAAAAACTCGTGATGTATTCTGCCTGTTTTCGTTGCCCTGACTAGTAATTGCCTGCAAGTAGTATACTACGACGGAACATTCTCGCCAACCTGTTACATACATACATAATATTTCTTACATAAGATTTACTTCGGTTCAAGAAAGCTTCAAAATGTTACTAGGTTTCGATAGATGGCGCTGTAGGTTAGCTTCTTTAATCGAATTGACATAAAATTTTGACTTTAGCTTTATAAATAATGATATATAATATTTTTTTTTGCCTTACCCGATTCACCGATGTTCGTTTCAGACAGTTTAAAAAACATAGATAAATATCTAGTGAAAATATATTAACCAATCGAGAGTTTGTGTTTTGCGATCAAATGTTGGTTCACGAAAGTCGAAATATTCAACAACAAATGAATTTGAAGAGCAACGATGACATCGAAATGAATCGACAAGATTGACAGACGCGCAATTTCACAACGAGGTAAAAGTCCAAGAGGAAGTCCAAAAAATGATGCCTTTTAATTATGGAGACATAATTTTTTATTAGAACCCCTATGTGGAGGGTTCTTAATTTTTGCTAAAGTCATAATTTATTTTCTACATAGAGGCTTTTTCTTTCTAAGAACGTACACAGGTGCGTGGCTTCGAAAAGTGGTCGGCATTAAATAGGTTGTTAGATAAAAGTTTTGAGTGGCGCAACCTAAATATATTCTTTCTACAGTTGGTGTACGATATGAGGAAAAAAATCTTCAATGAAAATAGAGACTCGAAATTACTATCGTCATTAAATACCATCAATCATCAGACCAGATGGAATCGACTTGAAATTTCATATTATGCGGACTAGGACCGACTGCCGAATTTGTCGATTTGTTTTAGCAAAGAAAGAATTGTTGAAGTTGCAAAGTTTGATAGCAATTCACGTATAGCGCACAGTGTGGTGTATGGTATATGCTCAGCTAATTCGTCACTACAAGAGGGAGCACAAGTTCTAGATCAGTATCATTAAACGTAATAGTTGATAAACACTTCTGCGACTGTCTTGTAAAAAAGCTTAAATTCCAACAACGCAGACCCATGAGAGACAAGAACACTGGTATGTAGTAGCCATCACAATTTTATGATCCAGTTTCAAAAAAGTTTAAAAGAGATTTAAGCCGCATATCTAACCTGTGCTTTAGAAATATTCTCGAATATTTTGTTTTGTGAAGGTTAATAATCCGCCATTTAGGGCTCAATTCAATGCTTTGCAATTTTGAAATCCCATTTGGGGACTGTGGGGAATTACCGGACCACGTTTTGTCACGGTTATCAATGTTTCTCATTAACTCCCTGGATTTCTTTGCGAAATTCTACCTTTGCACTAAGCCTGAGAGAGGGAGAGGTTTTCTAAGCCAACACTATCACGTGAAGTAATAGCAAATTTATCGGAGACCGTCCCGCGACAAACAGTTTTTCCCAAAAAAAATTTGAAGCGCTTTCAGATCTTCGAAAGAAATATAAACGATCGTCAATTTTAGAAAATCATCGAATATTTCATTTTTCAAAAGGGAAATCGTTGAGAAGATCCTTAAAAGTTCCAAGATTCACGGTTTACGACCAACGTCATGCAGAATGAATTGGAACGATTTTTAAAAACATTTTTTAAAATAAGTTTTTGGCTTTCTTGTCATATCCGAAAGAAATGCTTACAAACTTCATTAATTTTTCCAAGCGATCGCTTCTCTAACGAGAGGACAGACCGCAAAAAAATCTTATTCTTCCATTCAAAAATCTCCCTCCATAAATTTGCTCTCAGTGTAATCTGTTGATTGTTACTTTTCTTCGCGTGTCAAATATTCACTTATAAACAGCAAGTGTTATTATAAGCTTTCCGAGTAATTCTCTTCTTCTTTGGATTATCCTTTAAGAAATTCTAAGAATAAGAATTTATTCCCTCGATGATAAAAAATCTTCTTTTACTTAATTAAAATTACAAATAATGTTAAAGCGTAAAATTACTAAGAACTGTAGAATGTAAAAAATGAACAGCAGCGCCTGAAAATCATAAAAAAAAGACATTTTTTCAATGACGAAAAAAGCACCTTTCCAACCTTTTCTAAGAATTTTAGGAATTTTCTCTATTTGTTGCTTCGTGGGTAGTAGAGATAACAACTACCTTTTTATTCTCACCTAAATGTTTTTATCGATATATACATACATATACATATACACAAAATATAAAAAGTGTATGTTTTACGGATATAGCAAACACACGAGCGCACAAACCATTTATATATGAAACAAGAAATGGAAGTTTTGCGACATATAAAAGAAAGCGATAAGTAAAGGCGTTGTTATTACTTTGGTTGCAATAATCTCTATTGTTGTTCTTATTGTTGTTGGTGTTGTTGTTGTTTTTCTTGTTTTTTATTATTGATTTTTCAGTTTAAAACTATTAGTGAAATTAAATCAGAGAATAGAAGAAGAAACACGAAGCGTGTACAAGGCAAACGCAAAACATAAGGTGTAGGGCTTATGTGAAATGTAGTCTTTGTGCACTTAAAACGTTATGTTGGCTGGTGATATTGTACCTAACGGTGCGAATGTTTTCAACGCACTTAAGTGGATTTCATTTAATTTCATTTTAATAATGGAATATACATGTATGCAGGTGCATAAGTACGCATTTGTGTGTGAATTAATGTGAATGTGTGCGTGTATGTGATATGTAATTTTATTTAATTTTTTCTTTTTTTTTTTTTACTACTTTATCTTTATTTTAAATGTCATTTACATATGCAAGTGAAATGAAAAACACGCTGTGATGCAACATTTGATATTAAAATAAAGGGAAAGAAGAGATATAAACGAATGGAATATTTGTGCTGTGTATTAACATATATTCTATAGATATGCATATAGTGTATATATAGTTTGTGGTGTTTGTATTTTACGAACACAATATTAAATAAAGAAAAACATTTATTAAAATATCGATAAAGTTGACATTATGCGATGTATTTTTTTTTTTACATAGTTTTTCATAAACACTTGTATGGGAATTTTTATAAAAATTAAATTTATTAAAAACTATAAAAATATTTTAAAAATGTAAAATCATTTTGCATTTTTAAAAAGTCAACATTAAGCCAGGACCCATTTTTTTTTTCACTGATTGCGCCTGTTGCTAAGGTTCAAACAGAAACTGTAGAGCCACGATATTAACTTGAACTAGTTTTTTTTTTGTATGTGTTGAGTGAAATAAGGCAGTTTGCCGGGAAATTTGAAAATTCGTATTCGTTAGTAGAGAAGTAAGTCTTCGCTGAAATATATAAAAAAATACGTACGATTATGATCTTGCAAGAAAAAGTTCCATAGCGCTTATAATGGATCTATTCGAGCTACAGTTTGCTTAGTATAATCGAACTGCAGAGTTTACTATTTCCAGTGTACTTGAAGAATTCACGTCAATTAGTACTTCGCGATGCTAGGAATTCAAAATCGTAAAGGCACTGGAGTAAATGTCGGTGCTGTAAAGATCGAGAAAAGATCGAGAGCAGTCTGTTAAAGCACGTTGCAGTTACCGTCAATAGAAACATGATACATCTCCTGATATTCTCTGGAATTTAACGTCTGCACCTACCGAAACAACTTAATCAGGCGAAAGGCATCAGTTTACATGTTATATGCAAGCGATAACTTGCACCTCTCTGTTTGCAAAACAATCCTGTGTCGCTTAGAGGGTCTATACAAAAAGTGGAGTTTGAGGTATGAGAATATTTGCATACAAGTCAAGGCCTATATTTGTTCAATGTTTTCATTGAGTAGTCAAGAACTCCATCGCTTTCAGATCAATTTTCCCTATTTATTGAAAAATACATAGGACCATTCACTGTGCATGCGACGTATTGCTTTGGGTATCGTGATTTCCATGGTAGCCACAGTGCGGACTATAATGCATTGCGATTGCCGGCACTACGCGAGTTTAGTCATAGTCAATCCAATTATCCATACGTCTTTGACCATCCACCTTTTAGAAGGGAAAGATAACGACCCAGTAATGCCAGACACCATATCATATTATTATTTCTTTGACACCGTCAATAGCACCCAGACATGTTCTCTCAAAATAAGAAAATTAAAAATTCGCGGAAGAACGACCAGTCGTTCTAATTAAGTTACCCTAAAATGATATCATAATTCTTGTAGGAAATTATTCACAACAAACTGAAAATTATTCCAAGCCAAATCTTGTAATGTGAAGTCTAGTTGTTTACGAACTAAAATATGGCAAACAAAACATTTACAAAACTTCAAATAAAATGAAAAAACAAACGATGAAAGATGGCTCGCGTGAGATCGCCAACGGGTAGGAGAAGGCAGAGAAGTGACTCCAAGTTATCCATTGTAATAGGTCAGTCAAGTGCAAAGCGTGAAAGCTTTAGATTCTTGTTCATATTTGATCATAGTGAAATATATCTATGCATTTGAAAAATGAAGGCGTAAGCTTAAAGGAAAGACAGAAAGAGGAAACCAAGAAAATGTGCACGATTTACCAAAACTTTCCAAAATTAAAGATAGAAAATATGAATCTGAAAATAATAGCGCGTCTGTACAAACAATATTTAATAAAAAACTTATAGAGACATTTCCTGAGACGAAAGATTAAACTACCGGTTTTCTATATGACGAATCCACTAGTCGCGACCTGCAAAACGCATGACAATCCATTAAATTATTTAAAAAAGGAAAAGATAATTCTAGCATTACAAGTGAGAGTCGGAACCACAAAGCGTATTCCAAGGAAGATATATTGCGTATCCATATATAGATACAAAAAGCTTTTATATTAAATATAAAAAGTTGTTAGGAATTTTTAACTTAAGTCGTACTTTATGCATACAAATTTTTTCATTGTATAAATTATATCTGATGTCTTGGTTGTATAAATTTATTTCTAACATTTTCTGGCCTGCTTTCATTTTAACTCAATTCCAGTTTTCATTCCACATTTGATCTCATGCGTACGTATTATTTGTCAAAGAGAAGAAAATATTATCTGCCGTACATTTTTAATCACCGCACACAATCAAAGTTATAAAGTCATATAATTTTTTTTTTTTTTTGGGGGGATTTTCTTTATTATCTTTTCATTTGCTTTATTTTGATAGAAATTTTTCCCCCATTTTTTAAGTATTTTATTATACACACCAAACGAGTCGTGCATGACTTTCGGTTTTGGTTTTCGTTTTTTTTTTTTTTCAGCTCTTCTTTTTTCACCTCAAATCGAAAGCTTAAGCCAAAGCAATATAGTGAAATATCAACAGGCTGCCAAAAAGTACCTTTCGTGATTAATCATCATTTCTTTCATCACGATAGCAAAAGAATGAGGTACGAAAGAAAAACATTGTTCCCTAATAGTTTCAACAAATACGATTTTATTCGTTTTGTACTTGACTTTTCATCTGAAAGTAAAATAAAAATAAAATGAATATTTTATGTGTAATTCGAATACAGAATTTAAAGAAAAATTGTAGCAGAGAACGTAAGTAATTTAAAGGAATTCTTCTTTATATATTAATTTATTTTATTTATTTGTTTATTTATTTATTTATATATTTATCAAGTAACTATAAAGCCATAGGCATGTTACATAGTTACAAGATACATTCCATATACGAACAGAAACTATAACCTCTACACTTAATTAATATACAAGTAACTGGATGGCTGCACACATAATCACCTTGCTCCATAAACTCCGTAATAATCAATTCCTACCAACAACAAAATACACATTAAAAGTTTAGCAATTTTCTTCTGAACGTACACAAGGAATCATCGAAGAATTTCAAACTCGGTGATAATACATTCCAATATCGAGTTGCGCGGACAATAAAAACTCGTTCAGCTGATGAGGAAGAAATATCATAAAATTTCATTAATATGAAAGGGTTTCTATTCGTTCTTGACAAATGTAGTGATTCTATTAAAAGGCTGGGTGGCAGGGGGGAGAAGTACAAAAAACAACTGGCAATGAAATAAATTCGAAACACAATCTTACCATTTCCACGGAATGCTTGAAAGCCTAAGGGCTAATTTTATGCATGAAAGGTAAATCAAAAATATCTTCGAAATAGAAACGTCATGAAACGTCTTTTACGAAACTCTTCACGCAAAACAGTAAAGATCTTAATTGTGGAAAATCGGTATTTTTTCAAGCCTGCCTAAACTTTTCTTTATAACAACATTCTTTTGATTAAAAATGATGTGAAGCAACAAGTATTTTTCATATGAATAGAACAACAGAATTCAGCTTGAAAAGTTTAGCGAGTTTCAAAATAGTATTGATTCGGTCGTGGGACTTATTGCCTATTCATTTCTATGCTTGATCTTAGTCACGTCTGTTTCACTCATATATCATCGATTATTATTAAGAAAGTTCCTTTTGTTTTTCCACTCCGTCTTTCTCAGTCCAGGAGACAAAAAGCACAAAGTTCAGTTGTCTTACAAATATTTTGATTTCGAAGATTCTAGTTGTTTTTAGTTGCTATTGATGTGAGTTAAATAAAGGCTATAATTGCCGAATGAGTAAATCAGATATTGACTAATCATCTGTTTCTTCGTGTTTAAAGAAGCTTGTGATGGTAAATAAGCTTTATTTTCGCCCGCAGATTATGCACTTTTGTTATGTAACTTCTGGCATGTTATATGCGGCTTTCTTATCATGTACAGATAACTTCTTCATATAAGCCGGTATAGAGATTATATATGTACAAATTACACGTATTATGCTCTTTAGTCTAAACTGTTTGTGTTTCTTATATCTCTAATACCAATCGCTGGGCTTATATATATGGCGCGTGACTATCAAAGCCAGCGAATTTAGTTCGTTACGACGTTTAGTGTTTATTGTACATTCGTTCATTTTTAAATATATTTGTGTGTGTGGGTTGTTAAATAATAAAAATTTTAAAACCTATTCGGTCTAAATCAAAAATGAATTCTTTATTATTTTGCCTTCCGCATGAATCAAATATTAAATATTATCACAAATTTATAATCATAAAGCAATTTATTTATTATATATTATCATTGGTTGTATCAAATTCCAAACGAATTACACGTTTACAAATTTATGCTACGGATGTCCACCAAGGATTGAGGCATAAAGCCTGACTTCTGTATCTTAAGAGACGAATACAGCGAACGATCAATGATAGTTACCCGGATGGACAAACAAAGGCGGTATAAATTGTTTAAATCTTTCGTGTGTTTTTTTTTTTGCATGTTACGAATGCAACAACAAAGTTAATATCATTTTTAAAATAAAGCAATATTTACACTTTTGTTTCATAATACTATTTACGAATTATAAAAAGCATTACTTAATAAATGCTCTTTAATAATTAATTAGTTATTGGAAATTTATTCAAACTAATCTCTTAAAATCCACATTTTCTAAATTAATTAATGCAATAAAAGAAGGGGGGGAAAAAAGTTTCAAATATAAACATAGTTAGCACTGAATTAATTTATATAGAAAACATCGTTTACATAATCTCTATTTATGTTTGTAAAGCTGCATATATTTTGTTTTTCTCTTACACACATACATATATATATATAAATAAGCATTAAGTGTTCATTACAATTTCCCTATAGCCTCTGAAAACACATTCTACGGCGTACGCATATAATTTACGTTGTCTAATCAATGTTTACTTCATTTCATATTGTCAACACACTAGGCATTGATGTGTATGTATATACAAATGGTAGATGGATATGTATAATTGCATCACCTTCAGCTACATATATGTGTAATAAATTGCTTTATTAAAAATAGAAAAAAGATAAAAAAAAAAGTAAATAACGAAAGAAGAATGCATTCATCTATTTAATCCATATCTAAACACAAGTCTATTTACTATATTCGGTATCGATAGATGTGTGTGCAAACAGTATTTATATTAACTTTTACGTAAGAGTTTCAAATTTCATTAGTTAATGTTAAAATCCTGGTTGTATTAGATAGACACAAATAATAAGACCACATGTTTTTCTAGCAGACATCCAAACGCTCTGATACATATATGAATAGGCGATGTATGAGAGCGTATCTGTATATCTTTCTTAGGTATGTGTAACTAATTCAGGTTATACTTGTGCTTGTATTCAAATAGTAATGAATGGTGCTTGCTTGCATACATACTTACTTACTCATATTCGCACACATCTATACATGCACATACACATACACAGACGCACACACACACGTAGAGCAGAATGAGATATACCGTCTGAATACCTTTCATTTACTTACATGCTTACATGCCAGACAGATAGAGAGTCTGTGTCATTATCACAGAAAATTGAATGTGGTCAAGTAGTTTAATGTTAATTTACATAATTGTGGAATTCTTAGTGACTTTATATCCCTAACACATAACACAAGCCAGAACTCAGTAGAGAGACGATAATGGCAGACTCTTGTGCCACATAGCGAGTGCAGAAGCAGTACATGTTTATATAAGATTTCATTTAATTTAGAACAAGCCAAGTACATACATATAAATACGTATATATTTCTACATACATATGTATAAACATCAATTATACCACGCCGGGGGTGGAAAAAGGAAACAAGCAAGCAAGATTATCGGTTTTTATATAAATGCGCACAACGGATATTTACTTGCGGTTTCTATGAAAGTAAACACAATTTTCTATTATTTTCGTTTATTTAATAATAAGTGCAAAAATATGCTTTAGAATAATATGTTTCTTATCGAAACCATTACTGAATGCTTCCGGTCTTATTCGAAGCAATTTGTTCATGTGCGGTCTGCGTATAAATAGTAGTATACAGAATTTATCATTTCGTAGACGCGAAAAAAAGATATCATCGTAATTCCAACAAAACGACAATAACAAAAAGTTGTTGCTACAGCATTGGGACAGAGCAGCATTTTGACGGCTGTATGATTGTCCAATTGAAAAGTCAATTAAAGAAGGTTTTAGTCTTAGACTTCGTATGCTCTTTTTCGATGAAAATGTTGCTGTCTATATGAAGTTTTTATATCAAAAACGCAGGCATACGAATGATATAATGAATTCAAGGGGACCTGAGATGTCATTGATTTTTCACCGACAACGTCGAAGGAAACCAATATTCTCGCAAAAATCTTACGAGCTGGCTGCAGATGTGAGCATTCTGACACCACTGCTCCGCCAAAAAATTGCAAAATCTTCGCTCTCATACTTAAAACGAACAATCGTGAGTATATTAGATATATCCTTGTGTTTGTAACAAGTGAAGATCATATACGAGAGCGACTTTTTAGAAAAGCTTTACACAGAAAGAGTCCGAAACGTGAAAGGCAATGATTCAAAGTTGATGTAACTAATTTTTTCCTTTTGTCAAAAAACTCATTATTGTACAGCTTGCTTTTTGTTACGGTATAATGTTTTTGACTACGAAAATATCTTAAGAAACAGGATAAATCAAAATTTTTGTATAAAAACGGCTTCTAGGGACTGTGAAGAACTAGTAGCGACAAGAGAAGTGCGTG
Organism: Glossina pallidipes; assembly: GCA_000688715.1. Classification (NCBI taxonomy): domain Eukaryota; kingdom Metazoa; phylum Arthropoda; class Insecta; order Diptera; family Glossinidae; genus Glossina; species Glossina pallidipes. Next base: position 205,438 of record KK499970.1, read on the forward strand.
GTTTATAAAGTGGGCATTTTTTCATTTCATAGGAGTAGTTTACAGTTAAGCAAGATATTTTGCAAATGTTGCACCACTATTGAGAGGGATGATTCTATTGCTGGAAGGTGTGCTTCCCGGAAGTAGAAAACCTTTTAAGCTAAAAAGCGAAGCGTAGGAAATAAGATTCGTTTAATGTCAAATTTTAATTATTAACTTTCACTTTCATACAGTATGATATTATTTTTTACACACGATTGGCATAAACACTACCAATACATACTTTTTATATATTCATTAGAATGGGTATTATGGTATCCACCAAAATCAGTAGTAACTGGCTGATGAGAGCGAGGAGCATCTTGAAAATTAAAATTTTCGTATTATGATTAAATTTTATCCTTTTTGCTTCTTCGACCAAACCACAAGAAGTGGAAAAATAAAAAGAATATAATCAATAATCAATGGTGACTTGAGAGGAAAACATACGTGGATAGGAACTTTAAAAAACAGTGTGAATGTTATGTTAGTCGCCAACATTTTCGAAATAAATTTGGCTTTTTTGGAATAAAGAATAATTGTTGTTTTATATTTAAGATTTTCTTCAGATAAAGTTTTTACTGCCCAACTCCATTATAATAGTATATCAAAGATTTGGATCCGTCTTAAGGGGTAATATCGTCCTCTGTTCACTAAAATTAAATTAATTTTTCTATACTTAGATAGGCAAAGTATAAAAGGTTAGCGATATACAGATCTTTACTTGTGAAATTTTTTCACATTTTTCTTAACACAAAAAAGAAACACTCGTAAATGGTCCCTCTTAAGCTACGTATTGATATGAATCAAATTTGTGCACATAGGAAAAACAAAAAAATATTTCGCAGAATATAATTTGAAATCTACTGACTTATCTGAAGGAAGATTTTGATAAATGATTTTAAACAAATGACGTCCCTTCCGTCTTTATTTTTAAATATCGCTCGTAAATCAAGCTTAGACTCGGAAGATTTGAATTGAGAAAGAAAATGGCGGGATCTCCTCTAGCGATTCTTACTTTACAGTTGCCTTTATAATTGCAGAGAATTCAGATGAAAACTTTAAAAGTCAGGGGTGGGCAAAGTTTAAAAAACTCAGCTTTGAGAAAATGAACTTTAAATTTTCAAGCAAACACAGTAAGTTTTTTTTTTTTGAATATTTAAGATTTCGATGTATTGCACAGATTACTAGGGCTGCGATTGCAGCATTTATGCCTTATTATTGCTTTAATAAAGTTAATATGCTCCCTATAGTAAAAAGAAAACTTATAAGAATTGAAAAAAAAAACTCTTTAGCCTGTGCTTTTTTTATTATTCATTTCATAGCATCATAGCTTACATAAAGATTTGTTTCAAACATTAACTCTTCAAAAAATGTTAATAAACAGATATGTATTAAAACTTGGCAATAAAACTTTTTATATTTCGAATCGAAGTGTAGGCAACAAAAAATTGAAGTTTTATTATTCTTTTCTTTTTTCTTGTCGTTTATAGTGCGCTAGTTGCTATAGTTATTCTTTGCGTTGCTTCTTAACGCAGTTTCAATTAATCATTTTTCATATCAATGACATCAAAGGACGAGGAAAACTATGCCATAAATTTTATTTGAATGCTCTTTAAACAACAACCGCCATATGGCATAAGGTTTTAATATATATCAATATCTGTTTAAACGTAAATGCTTACACACACACACATACGCAGATACATACATATATACATACATACATTCATACATGCATACATACATACATACACACACACACAGGCTGACGTGCTCAAACGCTCTCGCTATGCGCATCGTACATAAAAACCGCAAAATATTCTTTAATATGTGTATAAGAAATTTATAAATAATACCCGGTGATAAAGTGAACTTTTATGCTTATAACCATAAACGACACGATATGACAACATAATGCCATTAAATAGTTTGGCTTCGATGTGAAAATATTTCGTTATAAATATACTCGCTCAGGGAGAAAGATATACGTAAACCTCTATATACATATATATATACATATATATATATATATGCATACGCTTAAAAATATAGGTTTATGTATAATATTGCACATAATACGTATAATTTTCATATGAATGTGATGTGCGTAAACGTAAGCGTGCAGTAAAAACCGCACAAAAGGCACTCATACCATATACGTACGTATACGCAATGTACATACATGCATGCACGTGTAAACCACGTGCATGTGTATTGAATTAAGTTTATGTAAAATTTTCATGTGTATATATATAAATATACATACATTTGTTATATTACAATGTACAAAACCATATGAATTTTGCCTCTTATCCAACATGATGATGATAATTGGGCGTTTACAACATCTGACCGCAATGTGTTGCAATTTATTTTTGATGTTGCCGATTAATTCTTAACAGTGACTGGGGCATCATTGAAATTACAACTACTACTACTGCTATCGCTATTATAAGGATTTCTATATATACATATGCATAGATATATATTGGTATTTGCAACAGATAAACTGCATTTGACACACGTGAAAAGACAGAAAAACCTCTGCTATGGTGTAGTGTCAAGCAATCCGGCAAGCAGGACGAGGCAGATTTACTTTAACTCAGCCTATAGCATTTCGGTTTCGGTAGGCGAAACTCATTGCTTACACTATAAACTGGTGCCGGTACAAATGCATGTCCGTCTGTGTATTCAGCTATCTGCTCGGCCGTTCGTTGATTGCGTCACGTGCGGTTTTAAACCCAAAAATCCCCTGCATCGGTTTATGGTTTTTACCGTTACTTGTATATATCAGGTTTGCATGTATAAGTATAACAGCAAGTGAATATACATATATTGCGAATATTTACATATATATATATATATGTATGTATGTATGAAGTCTACATATATATGTTCATGTATTTACGCATTTGTTATCAAACAAAAGGTCAATTTTAAATTACATACAGCATGTGGTAATTAAATAAATATTTTATTACTGAAAAGTTCAAAAGTTTTTTAAATTGAATAAAAAAACATTCGTACACGCATCAAATGAAATGAAGTAAGCAAAAGAGAAAGAATTAAATGCAAAGCGGATGTAAACATACAATACAACATATCCGCATGCAGTAAAGATACACATACGTAAGTATGCAAGTGTGAATGTGTACGCGAGTGTAGCGTATAACGTGAACAAAAATCATAAAAATTTATTTACTACAGTTCGCGAAAAAGGAAAAAAAAAAAACATTTACATCTTAGCGTAAAAAAGAAAGCACTGAACTTGTTTGCCTACATATATACACATTCATTTAACTGAATCACATGCACACACCCACGCACACAAGCATAAAATTGTGTATGTACGCATACACACATAGACTCTTAACCGATATATAGCGATATAGTTATTCACATATGTACAATAAGCCTTTTGTAAGATTTGCTAATTGAAGAAATTGAATTGCTTGCTTTTTCTCTGTTTCGTAAGTACCTCCTGCACCGCTATGCTTCTTGATATATGCGAAATGAAATATATAGAGCAGATATAGATGGGAAGGTCGTGCGCGTAAGCATAAACCAGTACAGGAGGAAACCTACAATTGTATACACAGAAAAGCTGTTAAGTGAATGCTTTTCAAATATAAACTCTTTGCCTTCTTGCATGTTTTTTTTGCAGTCTTTTCAATGGCGTCAGTGGCGTCAGTAAGTAAGTGAATAAGCCGAATGAAAATATATGTTTTACAACTATTGCAATTATTATTTCTTTTCAGCGTTACAGCAAGCATACCAGACGAACACATGCATACGCATTGTGACTGAGACGCCAGTCAGTCAGTCAGCTCAGCGCAGAATAGCAAGCAGTTAAAAATCAGAAACGTATGTTATCCTATACTCTCGCTGCTTTTACCTCAACCCTATGTTTTTGCATGCATTTACTTACAATATTTACTCAATGTTAAATGCTAAGTGTATACGAGTTTGCATGAATAAGTGTATACGTGAATATTACAAATGATAGCAAACCAGCAAGAACAACCACAACAACAACAACAACAACAACAATAATAACAGCAACAAAATAATCAACTATCAACCAGCAATTGCATAAGCAACAACAGTAGCAATAGCTGCAGCCATCAGCAGTGCTAGTGGTAGCAGAAATCATGCTACTGGTTGTTGTTGCTTCCCTTTTTTCTCTGTTTTTGTTGCATTGTAACGCTTTTTCTTCGTCTCCTTTCAGCTCTCAAGTGCCTCTTTATTGCATGTTGCCAATGATGAAGTGCTTGTGCCAGCAATTTAATTACTCTTACTTGTTTCGTGATTTTATACATACAGCAAAAAGCTATTCTGTTGGTTGATTCTATTCTACCGATTCTTTGGTTTCTCTTTTTTTCTTCTTTTTTTCGTTTTTCAAAATTTAATTTTCATTTTATATATTGGAGCGATTATATACCGCCGTGCTGGCGGAAGTGCACATAAAAAAAGGTATTTTATATTTAATTCGTTTAAATAATAATGATCATTATTGTTGCTTATATACAGTAAAAATAAATTTAAAAAAGAAAAAAGTAAAAGAATTATGATATAAAATGTTTTTTATTTTTATATTTTTCAAAATCATAAGTGTGCATTTGTGTATGCATTTATTTACATATCCATGCATATGCATTAAGCAAATTAAATGTCATTTACATAGGCAATGTAAAACAATTAAATATCACTCATACGCCCTATACATGCTGCACATTACGTCCATCTCACTCATTGAATACTGTCTGCGTATCTTTCTCCGTAAAGAGAGACAAGAGCTTTTAATAGTTTAGTGTATATTGTAATTCTCGTAATGTGAAATACGCCCGATGAGCATATTGGGTTAAGGAATCGCTTGAGAACCGATTAAAAAAAAAAAAGAACAATAAAATAAAGTGAAAATAAGATCCTGTTTTATACTCGTCGCATAGTAGATATAATTTTATAGTGCAATCAAAAATCAGGAAAAAATATTGAAAAGATCCCATAAATGCCTTATTTTCCATAACCATACTAACTTACCTATCAACTTGTTTGTCCGTATTTCCTTCTTGTTCACACTGTCGTAATCGAATTGTATTTTGTCCGTCCAGGCGTACATTCACCCATATCCATTCACAATTACACTGCTTTCTTATACCCCTCTTCGTGCGGCCATATATTCATTGGTCTATCTGTCTATCTGTCTATCTATTGGACGTAGAAATAATTCCGTGGTGGTTCTCTTATGCGTAAAGAAAAAAGCGAAGAAGTGAAAATTTTAGAAATACTCACTTATAAAGAAAAGTCATTATTTTTACTAATCTTGTATATGTGGTTCAATGTAATGTCTGTCTTCTAGCCTTGAATTTCTTAAAACCAAAAAAACTAAAATAGAAAAACTCAACTTTGAAGCGCCTTCGAAATTCGCCTTCAACACTCCATTAAGCTGTTTTCGATTGCGTTTAAATTGTTATATTGCACAATAATTATTATCATAAAATATTTAAAATGAAAACAATTAAATAAATTTTCGCATACTGAGACAATTCATAGATGTCAACAGTTAATGATGGAGTCCATGAAGCGAACGATGTCTAAAGCATTTGCTTAATGAAACTAATTCAATAAAAGGAACTTAAATTTTGCAATTTACGCAAATATATGAATATTTTTGATCCGTTCATCTTAAAACTTTCTCAAATTACGTTTTATGAACATAAAAAGCTACCTCTGCATGTTCTCTAAATTGCTGCTTTTTAGTTTTTTTTTTTTTTATTTTTGAACTCGTTCATGTGCAAAATTTACATATGATTTGTAAACAAAAAATTGCAAACTATAAAACTTATATTTTACGTGGCTTTTCTTTACAAGTTTTGTTAAAAGTTTCTCTGTTTCCTGTTCCTTTTTGAGTGCAAAGTAGCAAAAAACCACATCAAAGGTAGATCATTCCAATTATAACAAACTGCGCTTTCACGAAATCTCAACTACATACATTTAAACGTACATTACGTTTTACTTACAACTTTACAACGTAGTACTTGCCACAGATAAATTTATCACACTTCAGCAAATTTAACAAGCTTTTTGAAATGACATGTCAAAATTATTATATACACAAGACAGAATACATCGTTTCGCCTTTGCCCGAATCTATTAACACCCATCGCTGTCTACTTTGCGGGACAAATTGAAAATTTGTTCACATTATATTTCGATTGCATATGCTATCATATATATCGTGCATCGTTTATATGATATTGAGTCTTATCGAGTCCTATAAACTTAAACCGTTATAACTCAAAATCTATAAAGCGATTATGTTTGATGTAAGATCAAAATCTCAACTTAAATCTTAAACCAGTAGTTTCTTAAATTTAGATTACAGTTCATAATAATCTATTCCATCCAGCTGGGCCCAATAACCAAGTTATTTGATTTTATACTTTGACGAAATTAGATAAAGAGGTTACAATTTTAATATCAAGTCCTATTTTGTAGACTATATTTTGAAGCTGCTACGAATAGTATAATAATAATATTATCTTTTGTTTTATCAAAGATGCATAAAGCGAGGCCAAAAACAAATTCTTTGAAAAAATGTTCCTGCAGTTAATATTACCAATCAATTTCTGAGAACATTTATATATTATACGCTACTTGCGGTACAAGGATATATGAAGTTTTTTCGGTTGTATCCAACATCCAGAAAGACTTGGCATTTATTATACTGATCGATCCAGAAAAACTTTATAAATCCATCTAATCTTACTGCCCGTCTCTCCGTCTGATATTTTTGTGCATAACCCACAAATTTTAAGAATTTGGATTACCAACATGTTTTCGCCCACAAACAAACTACATTCAAAGTGGTTCAGATCGTATCACTTTTTTGGCCAGTTTGCAAACAACGCCTTGTTTTGAAAAGTCGTTATTTAAATGGCTGTATTAAGCGAAATGTTGTAGGCTATGGCCATGGCTCACGATAATATATTTAGTTACTATAAATCTAAAAACAAGGCCGGCATTAAACACTCCACGTTACTTTGCCTAACATGATTTTTCATATGTTTTCGCGATAATACACCAAAAATTATACCTAGTTTCATGCAATGACATGCTTGGCAAAAACTGTGAACGGGCGTAATCCAAATTTAATAAGTGTAATTCCCTTGTCATTCTTCGCGTATTTTCATTACAGCGTAGCAAAAATTAGAGCTTGCTACTATATGAAGGCTTATTTTTATGTGAAAATTTGTATTGTGTGGAGTCCAATACATTGATCTACATGGGCCAAATATGCCGCAGTTAGTTTCTATGTTAAATTTCCGCTATGGACCAACTTTCATTGTAAAATGTCAGGAGTTAGATCTTTTTAACATATAAAAGCTTATCTTTCGTGGGAGCTTTAGTGTGAAGTGAAATCCAAAAGATAGAGATTTGTGGTCCAAACTTGATGCAGTTTATTTTATGTCAGGCATTATAGGCCACTTCTCCATTGAAGTAATAACAATTAGACAAATTGGCTTATTTGACCAATGCCGAACACTATAAACTTCACGGCTTTTGTCGGTACATTTTGAGAATTTCAATTTTTCAACTTAGACGACAAGTAATCGCATTTTCAATACCGTTCGTCCTACGACGAAAACGCCTCAGTGTATTAAGCCTCGTTAAAATATTTCGAAAACTGCAGGGTGCAATTTGAATACAAACATACATGAATGAAAAACCAGACAGATAGACAAATGTGAATCGATGCATAAAATGAAAAACTTAGGCTTGTGTCGAGTTCTCTTGAATGTTACACACATCTGCAAAACTTAGTACACGCTGTGCCACGAGTAGTGTGAATTATAACAATTTCAATTAAGGGTTCGAAAAATTTATATGAAAAACTTTATGTTAAAGTTGCGGAAATTTTTTAATGAAAGTGTAATGATTACTCTACAGTAAAATTTGAAGAAGAAAAAATTTCCTTAAGAATATTTATGATTGAAAGTTCTTCTTTCTGCGTAAAAAAACTATAAAAAACAAAAAAATCGCTATAAAAATTCTAAATATTGAACATAAAATCGCAACCAAGAATATTCAGCAATTCATTTTAATCTAGTTGGTCGAGTCGTTTGAGTAACATTAAATTATGCATGCATACTTAATGTATGTAAAATTTGTAATACGGATGAGCTGTTAATAAGTGCTTATAATGCTATATATTTGTTATGTACGCTTTAAGGTTTACTTAAATAGCACTCATACGTCCCAATTACTAATAATGTTCCTAAACACACGATGGCTACTATACAATTAAAAAACATGAAAAAAATGTAAAGAATCGTAAAATTTTTAATATAATTAATAATTATTTTGTGGAATTCGCCTGATGCCTGACTCTGATAGGTGAAAATTTATTCCCACTTCCAAATAACCTGGGATCTAACTTGAATCTTTACTTAAAAACAAAAGCGTCAAAAGCCTGCAATCTTCGGGTCAAGCCCCTCGGAGTATTCGAATGGGTATCAAATAGTAGGCTAATCATTTTGGAACGACTGTCATAAGAGAGAAGCTATTTAACATATTTCTGTGGCCAGCATAAAAGGTGAGAGCTGTTTCCTTTCAAGCTGATACCTAAGGTTTCTTATTCTGAATGCCTTGTGTATTTTATCGTCAATTGTTCAGAGCGGATACTCCTAAAACCCCAAAGAAAGGGCACTTTGCTCTTAGACGCTTAATTAGCCGAAGACGACATAATATTTCAAAAGATTGCGAAACTTGATTTTATACGTTTTCATAAACAAATTAAATGACGAAAGCTTAACTCTTCTATCTTAATTGCTTACTTACTTTATTTAAACTTTCAGTGGATATTTTGAATAGTGATTTATTTCACTTGTGATTCATTATAAATTCTTTAATTATTCCCTGCTTTATAGGATACGGAGTCTACTCGTTTTTGACGTTCGACGGTTTTCGAGAAAGAAAACAAAATAACTTTAAATAAACCAAATTTGATTTCATATGCACGTTGATCTGCTTAATTTTAATTTATTATCATTGCTTATAGCACTTAACAACGAGATTCGACAAAATTAAGCAAATTTAAAATTCTAGAATTAACTCAGACCTTATAAAGATTAAGTAACAGCCAAATGTAAATACATCTATATGTCAAAGGATCTTCGCATGGCAACAAATTAGTATACACTATTTAGTCAAAAAAAATAAAAATAGTTCCACTTATTTACTATATTTTCCGTAAATTTTTTTCATTAAAAAAAAAAATACTTTTTATTTTGAATTTTAGAGTTTTTTTTATATTTTTCGTTTAATATTTTCCATTTTCCAAATTAATTGAATTGGCTTTTTTGTGTTTTCCACAATTAAATTGTTATTTTTATAATTTTTATAAGTTTATCACGGACGTATGCAACGCCTAGAAGGCCCTACGATAGACCAGACCCACTTTTATTATACTTATCGATTCAGGATCACCATCTGAGTCAATCTAAGTTTTTCTGTCCGTCTGTCCGTCATGTATTTTCAACTTACAAAGCGCAATTATTTTGATTCTTTGATGAAATTTGGTCCATCAAGGTATTTTAGCGAAAGCAGGAACACTATTTAAAATGCCTCGAATCGGACCACTTTCCATATAACGCCTAATTTTTAAATGTCGTTATATGAATAATATGAATTTCTTTTTACACATTTATAAGTTATATAAAGAATCGTCGCACTATATATAAGACGATATACATATTGTCAGTCTGAGATTTTGAAGCAGTTTATCTGGGTGCGGATGGACATGTATGGAAATATTAGCACAATAGTAAATTAAAAGGTAAGAAGCTGCTACTAAGCTGATACAGTGTACTAGGTTTGAAAGTTCCTTTGATAGACCTACAAATCTGTAGTTGCTAAAAAATCTTACGAAAACAAGAAATGTGAATATAGTGTACATCATAATTCTTAATTTGTAGCAGATTTTGGAATATAAAACGAATACATATATATACGCGTCAACTCCAATTACTGTCAGCCGACTAGAAACTAATCGAAAATTTCAAATGTAAAGTTATACTAAAAATAGTGCACTTTAAAATGAGGTTAGAGAGAAAAAGAAAGAAAAAAACAAAGCCTTAAATTAGATATATATGCATATGTATACAAAATAACTAAACTGAAAACTAAAAGGAAAAAACAAAATAAAAAACGAACCTGTACACATGAAAATAGGTGAACGCTTATAACCTCCAACCGTGAAGTCTTATGATGAGTACAGATGGGACTAGATCGTCACAAACAACCAAACTTCCCGATGATAGTTCAAAACATTGATACATATATCCCAAATTGAGTCCGATGTCGAATAATATTTTACTTACTATTAATACTTTACACGCATTATAAGCGATAATAACGATGCGTCAAATTTTATTCATTTTAAAAAAGAATTTTTCAAAAATATATGAACTTATGCTTATCAAACATTTTAAACGAACTGAAACTGAATTGTTGGCAGTAATGACTCAATGCAAATTTGTGCAATTCTTTATACAAATCGGATCGACTACCATACCAGCCATCATTAAAATTTCATTTTTTGGTTATTCTCCACTTTGTTTATAATTATTTTAAATTCGTAATAACACTTTAATTGGTTGCGAATCTACTATTCAAACAACGAGCAATTCTCCGTTATTGGACTTTTAACTGCTAAGCCAACAATTAATACGCATTTATGAACGCATACTTATTAGTACGCAAAATACATTTGTGTAACTATATAACGGCGATCTATCTTTCAGACATTATAATTATAACCAAACAGTCTATAATGTGTTTATGAATGTATATATTTGGCAGCAATTCAATGCGTATATAAACATGCATGTATATATATATATATATACATGAACAAACATTACTCATACGCAATAGAAAAACTATTCAGTTGTTGAGCTTGTTATATATTATTGCTATGGTATACACTATATGTATAAAAACTTTTAGATCCTGAGTTACTCTGGTACTAAACGGCGAGAATGCACATGCGATTGGGTTATTATTGCCATATTTTCATATTGTTTATAAACGAAAACCGCAGTTGTGAAATTGTGTTCTTTAATTGAACGTGATTGCCAAATTATGTGGTAGAATTTATGTATAGACAAACATAAAGCGACATACGGAACGAAAAATGATGCTTCATTGCCATTTTTTCTATTTTCTCTTCGCTTTTTGTTTTTTGTTGTTTTTTTTTCTCGGAAATCGTTTGTTTTGCTTTTAACCGTAAGTGAAGTGTGTGTGAAATGTTGGTTTAAATATTTATTTGAATTGTAACAGATGCGTGTGTGTTTATGTGTGTGCGCATAATTACACATATCCATACGTGTTTCTATGTATGTTTGTTGAAAATTAATAGTTTTGTGTGCCAAGATTTTTACTATATCCGTAGTTGCGAAAGAATAAAATGTCTCCAAAGTTTTTGAGTTAGTTTCCTTCATACGTTTTTTTGTTTTTATTCATCTTTCTACCAAAGTAGAGAAAAATACATATTTTACAAATTTAATTTACCTCAACAGCTAAAGACAATATTAAACTGTATGTCTCTGTTCGTTACATATAAACGTAACGTTTCCTATATATGCGTTTTTTTGTTTATCCATACATTATATAAGATACTCTAAAAAGTTTTAAGCCTACGCTAAACGGTAATCTTGATAAAACTAGCAAATCACGCTGAAATTGGTTTGACGACAATTATCGCTTGAAGTCAGTGAATATACAAAGGAATCATTTAATATTCCTCTCTCACTCTCTCAGATGTAAGCTGTTACTAAAGGTATTGTTATTTGGCAAAACTGCCCTACATTTTCAATTTCATTTCAATCCAATTGTTTCGGCACACACAACGCTAGGCCGAGAAGTGATTTCTGCTCTTTATGAGGCAAATGCCTCATGTGATGGCCAATCACAAGAAAATGCCATAACATCCTGTCAAAAGTTGCGGCTTATAAGCATTCATGACAACTGTGAAGAGCTGAACATCTATTATCACTCATTGTCAAATCGTTTTGAGAATATCGGCTTCCAAAAGGATACAAGCGTCACAATGGCTTTTAAAAGAATGGAAATGTGTTTATCAGTTTTAACTTCTGTCATTGATTCCTAGTCACGCTTACTGGATTCGGGCCATTTATATAGCGAGAAAAGTGGTAGCTTTATGAAAACACTAGCGGCAAGCCGGTAAGGACTTCCTCGATCTATGCTGAAGACCAGTTGGAATAGAATTTTCTTCAGAATTTATTACGATTGCAAAGGTACCACAAAATCCTTCCACAGTTCAGGCAGTAAAATGTGGACAACTAAAGCTATTGCACGTAAAATCTAAAACAAAGGCTTAGACACTGTCGATAGAAATTAACTGAAGCCCATGTTGTGGAAATTTAGAACGTTGGGCCTAAAAATACCTTAACTTCAATACAAAATACATACATGCAAAAGTTCTTGTTCTCAACAATGTATAGAAATCAATGGGTGTTGTACGAATTTGAGAGAAGAATGTATAGAAATCAATGGGTGGTGTACGAATTTGAACGAAATACAACTGCATTTAAATCACTACTTGTTAATATTTTACGGAAAAGTTGCTTGAAAAATGACATACTAATTTTAACAATCTGGAGAAAGGTTTGCGTGAAGTTTGCGATATCTCCTTCAATTCGGCGCAACATTTTCGACGTAGGCCGTACGCCATGCACCTCTTGAAGCATGCATCAGAAATTTGGGAAACTAAACTGTGAGTTTTCAATCCAAAGCCAATCCAAATTCCTTGGCTCTCAAAACAACTGCATCTCTTAGAAGAAACACACAGTGTATGAAGTCGCTAGAAATGCCGACGATTAAATTGAGACGCTTTGAAGCATTCATCGCATAACTTGAAAACTAAGAAGACTTATAGAGAGGAAATTACGATATATTATGGGAAACAATATATTAATTAGTTCGTTGAATAAACTGATTACGATGTTGTTTAATGACAGGCTTGAGCAATGGAGGTATTTTCAATGTTACTTTCAAAGAGCTCAATATTTTTTTTGTCGACTTCTTATTTGTATTTGTGTTCGGCTATGTATGTATGCAAGTTGGCTGCTTGGCTGGTTAGTTTACAGAATGTATAAGTTTGCCACTATAAAAGTAAAACTATGCCTTCTTATCTTAGTTTGCCAGCAAAGGCGAATGCATTCGATAAAAGCAAAGGCGATGCAATATAGCGCTACGCCACATTTGCTTGTGTGCTACCGTGCCACCACAAATGTTTGCTAGTTTTTTCTTATTGTTGTTTCTACGGCTGTTGCCGGTTCGCAGTTGCTGTATGCTATGGGGTTGGCTGGGTTTGAGGCTGCATGGTATTATATGGTTGTGCGTTAATGTTCCATCAGCTCCAGTCGTCTATAGCAAATATTTACTCTTTTCAATGTATATTTGTTGCTTGCTTACCACATACCACTTTTCTCTTTCCGCGCGCCCGCAAACACACTCATACATGCAATTTCACTACCGAATGTCTCCAATTCAAGTTGAAGTACAAAGTTGAAGAACTATAAGGAAAAGAAGAAACTGAAAAAACTTAAAAAAACAAGAAAAAAACCCAAAAGAAACCATCACGCAGGCATAAACGCACACTAACAGAGTGAGAGGAAACTTTGGCAGTTTTTGTAGCATCTGTTATGAGGCTGGGTGCATATATAAATCATGGACTTTTAAAGTATATTATATATAAAACAAGTTCTATATACATATACATCTTCTGTAGAGAGTTGTGCGTATATATCACGTTCTACATAGACATGCTAACGTAGAAATACATATACAACGCTGATGTTGAATTGAGAAATTTATTAAAGCCCGTTGGGAGAAAATTGTTTATTGAAATTGCTAGAAAAAATAAAATTGATAAAAAAAGAAAAATTACAAAAAAAAAAGTGAAGCGCAAGCAGAAGCGAAATTCTTCTATTTTAAGGAATTTATTCCCCAAGCTTTGGCCAGAGTAAAGAAAATTTATTTGTTATGGTTGTTTTTTTTCCTAAAATTCTTTGTATATATTGATGTTTGGCATTTCTTTGCTTTACTTGCTTTGTACAAATCAAACTTTTTCCATCTCGTTCTTTTCTTTTCCCTTGTAGTCCGCTTTCCACTTTTTAGCTTTAAAATAATTTTTCCGCAAACTATTATGTATGAATATATGTGAAAGTTAAGAAAATAATCAAATTTTTAGTTTTTGAAATTCGCCTATTTTATGCTACTATCATGAATTGACGTCCACAACATTTTGTTTATTAATTCTATGACCCATTATTTTAATCAATTGCTGTGTCCTTAATTTCGTTACAACTTATCTCCTTTAATTTGTTCACATTAAAGTCTTGCCGTAAGAATCTTTATAGCCAGTACAACCTGCTGTATATCTGTAGTAGGAGAGGCGTACACAAATGCATTTGCATCAATATACGTGCATTAGGTAATTAAAAAAATCTTGCGGAAAGAATAGAAATGGTTTGCTGTTAAATTCATATTCTCCCTATAGGAAATATTGTACGTGAATGTTGATTTTTTCTTAGAAAAAGATTTGAATTTGAATATGTCGGAAATAGGTGTTGCAACGCCGTTACGAAATGGACTTGGAAGATTAATTCCAGCACGAACATCGTTTTACTGCCGTCTACCGATTTCAGTGTACTGTCTTGTTAAAATCTTGAAGTTTTCTTTTATCCTTCTTCGCCTGGATAAAAGAATTTTCACCGCTAACACAGCAGAGGGAGAAATTCATTTCTGCATAGCAGATGTTCGCATTAAGCTTCCAAGTACGAAAACCATAAGGTAAGGCCAATTCGGGGTAATACCAGCAATGAATAAAACCCTAAGCTGAAGTGAATCAGTGTCTTTTAATTAAATCGAATTAAATCCTAAGCTAAATTAAATCATCCCCGTAGAGATCTCAGTCGAGTCTAAGTCTCTTATTTTGTTAAACAATATGCGAAAAACCGACGTAAATAACACTCGCCCTTATGCCGAGAAAAGAGATTTGCTTGCGAGCACCTTCGGAATCCCGACGGCGTGAATCTTTCGGCATAAAATATAAAAGTCCTTGCAATTTTATACCTTGCAATAAGTATACATATGCTATATATACATATACTACACATACGTATACATGTACTATATAATATATATGTGTAAATATTATGCAGGGTGTACCCAAATTTAGGCAAGATTACACGAGATAGCAACGCGTTTCATTGTTGAACAATATTTTCAAAATATTGAATGTTCGGCGGCCGTAGTTCGCAAATTTCGTACAAAATATGGTCGGAATATTGATTTAATTTCGTTAACAATGACGGGAGTAATTGGAAAGTAGGTACAGGTTGGCTATGTCAACAAGCCCACAGCCACTTGTACACTGAAGCAGTAGATTCAACTTTGCATCAATGATACTGAGACACATTTATGGAAAATTTACTTTAAAAGAGTGCCTATGTGCCAGCAAAGGAGGACATTTCTCGATGTGTTATTTCACACGTAATCCTATACCATGTACAATATGATTGAATAAAAAAATTACAATTAAAAAAAAAACTCTGTTTTCTATTTAATTCAAATCTTGCTTATAAACATACATATATATTGATAAATTTTAATTGAATAAAAGCATAAGTAATTGAGAAGTTGTTGGGGCACGCGGAATGACAATTGTTTGTAGCAGTTGTATACGCTCGCTACTTACAGTGAATTATTTTATATTTCAGGAGCACCTTTCTTGTAATTTAAGATAATTTTCTTCAAAAAGTTCACCATTTCATGATTTCCCTGTTGTATGTAACTTGAAGTCTAACTTAAATTCTGAGCTAAAAAATATCCAATCTTTTATTAGATATATATAATAGCACCTTTCCAAATTATATTAGCTAATCTTAACGCTTCACAATGGATGTAGAGAAGAAAAGCGTAAAGTAATGCTTGAAAGCAAAATGTGAATAACTAACTGATCTACTACTGTCGAAAAGAATAGTAAACGGCAAAAGCGTTTTTAGTCACCTAATATATATGTATACATGTGCATATTTACCATAAGATATTCTTTTTGAGAGTTGACAATAAACCACATAATTTACATTCAGTCTGATAAAGTCTCTTTTGAATTTTTCGTAGGATAAAAAGTAATATGTGTAACCGCATACATACATATATATGAATGTGAATATATCTATACTGATATACACCTACACAAACGCGTTCAGTCTTCTACAATACTTACATGCGTATTTTTTGCAATTTTTTTGATTGTGCATTGTGAAGACTTACTTTTTTTTTCGTTTATTTTCTTCACCGCAGGTTGGTAAGGTAAACCGAGTTTGTCATTTCATATGTAAGTCAAGGAAATATTAAGTTATGATTTACATTTTTGTCAAAATTTTCCTAAAAAACTTTAAACAAGAAGAAATAGCACAAGTGTGCTATTAAGTCATTTTGAAACCGGTGAAGATTTGAATTTTTCTGGGCATTTTTCTGCGTTAATTCTTAAGAAAAACTTTGAAAATCATTGGTTGAGAACTAGAACGATTGTTAAAAACATCGTCTATTTACAATCGATCTAGCAGATCAATTTTTATCCGTAAAACAGTTTGAAACCCAAATGTGTACAAAAACTGGATTTAATCGGAAAAAGCAATTACGAAAGTGACACTTTTCGCGCCGCGAGAAGACATGACATGAGAAGTAATTTGAAGATTGATTGAGGACCTTTTTCTTTTCTCTGTATCATCGCTAAGTAATCTACTTTTAGTTAGATAATCATAGCCGTAGTAATAAGTAAAACATTAATATTTTACGGTGTTTGCGTGGCAGTGTTTCTCGTAAGGGAAAAAAATTCATAGAACGATCATTCACGAACTGTGCACCATGCTAATGCACTGTCGTATTCAAACATGTGAAAAAAAAATCGTTTTTTAACGACATACATTTCAGTTTTAGTCCCAGGTGATTACTCCATATTTCCAAGACTCAAATTGCTGCCACAAAAGCAATTAAGCGAAATTTTGCGAATATGAACAGTTAATCTTCTAAGCACCCATGAACAATATGCGAAAAAATAGATCTATCCATGTTTCTATTGCTTTAGGAGGAAATACGACAAAACGCAATTTAAAATTAAGAAAAAAAAAGGTTTCTTACGCTTAGTGAACAGATTGCTCTCACGTCTCATTACTGGAAGTGCATGGAAGACAGCATATCTTGCCCCGGATGGAGCATATTTTACCCGAGGTTACGTAGCTTACCTTTAACTTTGTAATATGCGTTTTCTTAGAAAATTCTTCATAGTTTTTGATCATAGTTTGAGTTTTCTAAAATTTAGACCTAACTCTTCTTCATTTTATATTACTTCTATTTAAAATTGTACAATTATATATTTCATTGTCTATATTTTACCATACCTGTTGATGATTTTGAATTCGTTTTCATCTTTCGTTAATTTTTTTTTTGCGTATTTTTCATTTTTCTGCTGCTGTTTTCGTTATTTTTGCCGCATCCTTGCTGCTGCTATTGCTGCTCTTGTATGATAGTGAAACAAGCAGTCGACAGTAAACTGTCTTGATAATCTTCGGGCGAAAATCTCATGTTTGAGCTTATGCATGCAATTGCTTTTGTCACCTCGAGTTGTGATTTCGTTTCCTTTATTTTTGTTTTTCTCTTTTTTCCTTTTTTTTTTTTTGTTTTCCTTATTCTTTGTGTGTCTTACGGTTGAAAAAATTTCTTCTTTTATTTTCTTGTTTTTTAATCTCTTTTGTTTGTATTACATTATTTGAGTTTGTTTGGCTTTTCGTCAGAATAACAGAGAAACGAATTTACCACATTATCAGTAAACCCACACCCATACACCTGATTATTAAGCATATTTGTGTGTAACGGCAAATTGAACAATAAAAGCAACTTGATTTTCAAGTGATCATTTTAAATGGAGTAAGGAATAATTAGAGTTTTGCAAGTTTCTGTAATGACTTCATTATGCGTAAAGTAAACGGAGATAGACTATTAATAACTATTTGATCATCGAATAAACAAAGTCATTACAACTTATAATACAAATTAAAAATATCCAATTGATTAACAATCATGTTAATATTTCGCTTCAAATAGGAAAGTTTTATGAGCTATCGAACGTTGGTTTGACAGCTTATCGACCATTATAACGTTAAGTTGTTTATATATCTAAGCCATTAGATCGTCTAAAGTATATATGTTCATGATCATGAGCACAAAATTTCGCATCGATTAAAGCATGTCTGTCTGCCCATGTCTCTGCGAAACGGCTAAATATTCTACTGATTACCTAATCCGATCCCAATATATCGGCTTCCAATTTGGCGAAAACATTGGAAGTTCCTGCATGCAAGTTAATATTGAAAGTGAACAACATCAATCGAACGACACAGAGTAACCCGAGAACGCCTCTATCATCAAGAACGGAAGGAGTTTGGTTTGTTGCTCGTTACAGAAAAGTGGCAGAAATCGTCCCCGTCCGCTCCAATGGATAGCATGAAGAAGTTCCATTTCTTTGTTTCTTTCTATTTTTCTAAGTGGTATATATAAGGCAACTGCCGCTAGCCGCATATCATTTCCTTACCTGTGCTCCAATAGAATTGTGATGAACATTCGAAAAACTTAAGGCTTAGCGAAAATAAGTATTTTCTATGTCTACCTACGCCATCGCGAGTATTACGGGGGGCTTTTGTCAATTTTATAGTTTTTCCTTTCTTCGACTTTACAACCAGTTACATATTGATTAGCCTGTCGATTACAGATAAGTTGTGGAAGATATTATTTGGATTTGTTACTTTATAATCAGTTTTGACGTGACATGTAAAAGCAAACTTTTACTTACTCACTTTTTTTAATTGAATTTTTCATACTTAGAAAAGAAATATTTAAAGTTTTTAGCCTCAAAAAGCCCCGCAGAAAGTTGCCACTTCTAAACTGTCAGCGAAAGTTTATACTGAGCAAAATCTAGTCGTATAGCGGTTCGAAAGACTGCTCTTTTACTTTCGAAGAAATATCAATTATGGATTTATGAAACCGGACAGCTTGCGCAGATAATTAAGGTGTAAATTCAAAGTAGTGCATCCATTGCTAGCTAGACATTTTTCCCAACTTTCTGGCAATTTGTGGACGGCCCACAAAAAACCCACTTATTGTTTTAACACACATTACCCTTGCTTCGTGTTTATACATTTTCGTAACAGATGAACAGTTGGTCAACAAGTTCCTGCCCCGTCGATGCAAATAAGTGGTAAATTGTAGAACTCCAGGTTGGTGTGTAAGCCGCATGGGCTAGCACTTCTGAGGCAAGTACTTCTAAAATTCTCTACCGTTTTAGTCCACTTGGCACACCACACAGACTATCGGTTATTTTTATGTCCGTAATTCTCCCTGTAGATCCACTTTTAAAAGCCTGTTAGGATAGAATGAAAGAAAAGGCTCGCTTTCCATTCATTTGTTCAAAGCACTAATGCTGTCTACATGCTCGTTACTGAACAAAGTATTTTTGCGTTGCAATATTTGTTGATCTTACGCTTTCTGATTATTACCGTGGTGATATCCGAGCTATAAAAAAACCGCACTCCGCTCTACAAGTGGTGTTAGGGCCGTGCATGAACAAATTTCACCTCCATATTCTTTATTTTAACACGATCAATAAGCACTTTGATTAACTACAACCGCGCTTAACACAATAACCAAATTAAGAAAAATTAGCATATAATTGGCGAAGATTGGTGTGAAGACTTGACATAGATAAAATGACAAATGGGTCGCCACAGCAGACGTATTTTGAACTAAGCAATTGCTTTTCCATGCAACCGCGTTTCTTTCATTTTTGATTCTGTGGAGGGAGTATAAGTTGTTTTAAATTTTTGACAGTCGTTGACATATTGAGGCGATTGTGAATTGAACAAACGAAGAATTTAATCATAATTTGGATACTTTGCAAGAGTTATACGAGCGGGCTTTTATCAGAACAAACATCATAATGCAGCACAAATACCACGATATAACCGCAAAAAAAGTACAAACAAAAATATAATGTTCAAGTGAAAAGAATCCGTATTCGAGCCATTCGTGTTTATTAATAAAATATGGAGTAACGTCATTCAAAAATAGCTGAATTTAAAGAGAAGCAAATCTTAAGCTGAATTGAATGACAAAAATTTTATCGAGTTGCTAAGTCGATCTGTATTTTAGCATATTTTCAAGAATACAGATGATCATGAAGATATGTGTCGACAACAACTGAAGAGAATGGATGGAGATAATTAAAAAAAAAAGACAATTTACCCAAATTGACATATCGCAAAGAGTTATATGCGAGTATCACCATGCAAGATACCGCAATTCATTTGTAATTTTTGGCAAGCTTCTCAGTACCAAACTGAGAAAAGATACGCTATTACTCATACAGCCCTGACATTATGGTCATTTATTCCAAGAGTGGCAACATTTTTTATCCTATTCTTTGCTAATAATTTACAAAAGTTCATGGCCAAGATCGTAAAGTTGCCAGAAGAAAGCCAGTGATCAAAGTTGCATAAACTTTTTTGTTAAAAAACTCTTTTGAATCGTTTATCCAAAAATTACGCGGCGACTACAATGTCAAATGGAATTACTTTTTGTGTCGGTAGCAGCTGCGTGATTATTAATTTCAAGACCGCTAGTGAAGTGAAGTGGTTTGTTTACAAAAGTCAAGTGAGTGATACGAAGAAGCATCGAAAAGTCATCATTTAAGCATAAGAAAAATATCTTAAGATGTTAATATTCCTTCCAAATTCGATCAAAGTGCACTGCTTGATGCTTTGAGCATGAAATTTTATGCTTTTTTTAATGTTACAACCTTTCCTACCCAGAAAACGAATTTTCTTTATTTTCGGAGGACAAAAATTCTTAATTAAAGACTAGCGGTGCTTGAGACCGTAATCCGTGAGCATGGATTCCCTTAATTGTTTTACTATGAAAAATAGTCATTTACGCTTGAGGAGATTCGAGAAAGCAGCTCGACCCGATTGCGCATAATTTACAAAGTAATGATCCGCTTAAGCGTTTCGCGTCAGATACAAGGTTTTTTGCAAGATCTTTGTTAAGAATGTAGGCTTTAATGTGAATCATAAATATACTTAATACTAAATCGCAGACTCATAATGAATAAATGAATTGTAATTTAAACTGAAAAATCACTGCTAGCTAACTTGCCAGTTATTTATTATATAATTATTTAAAATTTGTTAACGCTTTATTAAACGTTTTTGTTTTATTAAACTCCTATATTTTGTTTTTCTCCGCCTCGGACATTTTCAAGTGCAACCCTCTCACTCTTAACATTCTTTTAAAAGTTGAAGATTTCAACGAATATTAAAATTTGCAATGTTTAAAGTAATGACTTAAAAGTGTTGAGTGACACGTTTCTTTCAAATATTCTTAAATTTTATTTATTTTATTATCTCAACATTATAAGTCAGCACTGTTAGTGCTGCTAACCAACACTATCCGTACGTATCATTGCATGTCATTCAATTATATAAACCTCGCATGCTCTAAGTGATAACGAAATCTAAATAACTTCACCTCTTGCTATTGTCTACATATATATTTGTGTGCACACAAAACTCATATAAATAGCTATTATTGTTACTTTCGCAATAGTTGTAAATTCGATCTATACGGTTAGTGACACGTATCAAACGGTCTACCTTAACCCATTGTACGCCAGAGCATACGCCATGCCAGCTAATTTGCCCGTCAAATTTAGTTTATGTTGTTTTATGAAAAACTCTTAATGAACGAAGTTTGTTAAGAAGTTTTTATAACTAATTGACGTTTGTGAGACTTTCACGCCAGCCACACAACCGCACTTCCCACACCCCACACGCCACACCCCATACCCTACGCACTCGCACAAACAACGATTCATTTTATTAAATGAAGTATTCACGTTCTTTTATCAAAAAGTTGAACGTTTTCTAATATTAAATAAAAGAACGGGGGGAAAAGAAGAAGAATAAACAAATTTTATTATTAAAGGTTTTCTAAAAAATTTATTGCTTTTCAAATAGCGTTTTATTTGTTTACTTAGTCAATTAGTACAGAAGAGTCGACGTCGTCGACATGACTGACTTGTTCATTATTTCAAAGAGACCGAGTAGACTGTCAATTTTTTAAACGACATTGTAAAAATCTAAAAAGAAGACAAAAACAAAAAAAAAAAAAAAACGAATGCAAACGGAAATAGTAACTCATAGTCATTGGAAAGGTTAGTTAAAAGAATGCTTAATTAGCTATCATGCGGTTATAGTGATGATGGTGGTGGTAACTTCAAACCAGGAAAAGGAATTGGTTTTCTTTTTTATTTTTAATTTTGCTTCAGTTACTCGATGACTCATTACGTATACACACATACACAGTAAACTATATCCTGCTTTAAAAAGGAAAGAAACGAAGCGTAGCAAAGTTACTTAAATTTATAGGTCTCCAAAGTGTCTAACATTTCAGAAGCAGCCAGCAAACATTTGATAGTCGCGTAAAGCACGTATACCTTCTCAAAAATTTTATTTCCCTAACTTTAAAGCATACACATGTACAAAAGTTTCATGCTCATTAAGTTGGAATTCTTTCAAAATAATTGGATTTTGCATACTCAAGCAGGAAGGAACGTGATTAAAGGTATCCTCAGTTGAACATTATATGTATATGCATAGTAAAGAATGATTGTTTCACAAACACATTATTACATACAAATGAATGAAATTACAAAAGATAAGTTATGGTTCGTTTAGGACGAATCATCAAATCCATCAAATTGCGTTACTATTCGTTCGCAAATACTTAAAAGTCAACAAAAACCGACTTCCTTTTTTATTAAAATTTGCGCCTATATCAAGAAGACATTAGATTAGAAGATCATGTTGCTTTTGTATCACCTTTTTTTAGTCCCTTAAATAGTTCCTCAAGCATTCAAGAATAATGATGATGGGATCTTGGTACTGTACTGAAAACTTAATATAAACTTGAATTTGTTGTTCATGGACCTATGTAAGCGCAAAACAAACTCCATTTGCAAATTTAATTTAAGTGCATAATGTCCAATATATTCGAGATTAAGTCCTGTGAAATAATAGATGCTTTTTCGAAATGGATCCCGTGTTGCCCCGTCCCGTCCCGTGTTTTCAATTTAAATGCTCACATATATAGTTAATAACTTCCTCAGATATTATTACTCTATTCTCTTTTTGCGACAACACCGACATTTCCAAAAAAAAGCATCCTTTAGCCTGTTAAAAGTGACTTGAAAGTGTTACTGAAATCTCGGTACATAAAACTTTCCCCCTCATACAATCTCGTAAGAATATTTCCTAGCGGAAACTAAATCTAGTGAACTTTTTTGAATAGTTGATGTTAAGCGATTTCAACCCTACCTTTTGACAAGTTTTTCGAAGAACTAAAAACTTTTACCCAAAATTGATCCCATTTTTTCAGGGAATATTTTCAAAAGCTCATGCGTCCTCCGCTCCGTATTAGCAATGATTAGCAGGAATCTTTTTCTTTATCTTCTCCAGAAAACTGCGACTTGTAGGAATACAGCCAAAACAGGATTTTATTAAAATTTCAGTTTGTGTTCAAGAAAGTATTTACAAATTGCTTAAAGACCTTAACTGGTTACATTGGATTCAGAATTTTAAAAAACCCATTTTTTTTTCTTGATTATTTATTTATAGTTTGTCTAATAGCACAACTTGTGAAGAATATTTTCCAAAAGATTCAATTCAGTTTGAGTACAATTCCAGAAGAAGAAGTCTTTGGAAATTTGGATCATTAGGTTCGCTTTATTTGTGTTTAGAAATTTAATCGCTTTTCTCTCAAAACTCTAGTTTGAAATCAATCGAAAATTACGTGGTATATCTTTTTCCAGATGTTGCGCTTTATATTTTTTTTTAATTCCTTCAATCAGGAGCAATCCATATAAAAGCAAAGTATATGGCTTTGAGATTTCAGATAACATTATCACGAGTCGTCAGAATAACGTACGTCACGTCAGAATAACTTACCTAATGTGACACAGAGACGTCATGATAAGATTGTTGCAAAAAATGTCCTAAAACAAAGATATACAAATTTGAAACCGTTACTAATAGCGCAGAATGTAAAAGTCAATTTCTGAACTTCAACTGGCTTCGCATGTGTGCGTAGGTCTATTCGTGAAAACAAGCAACAATAACAAATTTTCGTTGTTTCCATCTCGGATGGGCATTATAATGATTTATGGCGAGATATATTGCCAAAGATTGAATCCTTAATGAAAATGAAAAAAAGGTTCAAATGAGTGCAACAATCTAATGTCCACAATTAATAAGGTGTAGACACATATCCTCTGTATTGAAGCTGGTTGCTTTATAGAACATACCGAAGGCATTCATTTCTATTCTATGTAACTTTGACAAAGGTGTATACGGTACAAGGCTTACTTGTTTACAAGCTATGCTCAAGTGCGCATCAAGTGTAAAGAGATGAACGTCAACAAATAACATTTGCGACACTGCATATTATTCTAAGTTAAACAAGAAGAAAAATACAGTTGAAGATACTGAAATGATTAAGACCGCTTAGGGTAAAGCTACAGTAAGTGATGAAACAGTTAGAAAATTGTTTGCAAGATGTTGTGCAAAAAACTTCAGTCTCGAAGACAATGATCGCTCCGGAACTCCATGAAACACGTTGGATAATTAAATTCAACATTTGCTAAAGAGAAATCCAGCGGAAACCGAAAAAAACCCGTATAATTAGGAACAAGTCCACAAGCGATTTCAATACCATTGCATGCAATGGAAAAGATACAGGAGGCATGAAAATAGGAATAGGACAGGTAGACATAACAAGAAATTGTCCTCTTTATGACAATGAAACATGTATCCAGAACGACAATTCTAAGCAAAGGAAAGCATGAATTGATCCGTGGCAACAGTTCACATGGGAAATCCAAATAATCACGTGTACTACGAAAAACTATTAAATCTGAACGATCTACTCCCATTAGTCAACCCAAGGAACGCGCTTGACGAAAAAGACAACTTCAAAGCAAAGGAAATCGAAAAGTGACTTTGCGCTCATCCGCTCGCATTCAAAGTAACCAATGAAGTAATCTTCAATTTGGGCTGGGAATTTCTGCCGATTTCGGATTGTTCTGCAAACAGATCAGCAGGTCAGCGTTGAAGATATGTGAAAATGGCTATTTCGCCTCGGAGTTTCCACCGCGTACGCATTCGTAAACTACTCGACAAGTCACAAAAGATCATAAACACTGATAATTAATATTTGAATCATCAAGCTTTACAGCAAGTATGTTTACGATGAATTTGAATTTGAACAATAAATGCGGAAAACTTATTACTACACTTAAATAAATAAAGAAAACAGTTGTGTAAAAATCTCATAAGCGCAAGAAAAACTTGGAAGCCATTAAACCTAGAATTGATCGTAAAATTTTATGTTGTGCTAACAAATTTTTCCAACGACCTTCTCAAAACCCCCCAAAAACCATGCTTTTTCTAGGTGCTACAAAATAAAGATCCACATACGTCTTAATAGAAATTTGGGTTATAGCCATTGATAGCACTCAGCTGTCGTGTAACCCCCTGACAATACAGCGCGTTACCAATTTATCTTCTAACTCTATTGAGGTTCGAAAAACCAATTCTCAATATTTCCATTATCTACTTTACACATTCTCTAGCGCGTATTTCTCCTTTTCACAAACAAGAAACCCAATTGAATATATCCTTCAAAGGTAAAAATAAAAATCTCTTTTCTTTATTGCTCAAATGGAACGGCATCAAGAGCAAATCTAACATAAGTTATTACACAGTTAATTTAGTCAAAAAAAAAAGAAGGAAAAAAATCATTAAATTTATTTCAACACTTCATTTATTTGATGTGTACATTAATAAAGGGATGAGCTTGTATATGCTGTACAATCAATACAACAATTTTTAGCTCAAATTCGTTTTTTACTATTTTGTTTTTCTTTATTTATTTATTTATCTATTTTTTTTTTTTTTTTTTTTTTTTTTATTTTTTTTTA
>KK499970.1:231737-347516 GCA_000688715.1 Glossina pallidipes
TTTTTTTTTTTTTTTTTTTTTTTTTTTTTTTTTTTTTTTCTATTTTTTTTTTTTTTTTTGTATATATACTTTATTCAAGTATTCTTTCACTCACTCACATCGTTATCATTCCGAGCACCTCTTGACTTGTAGTGAATTATTTAACAAGCTATTCAATCAGTACTTAACGTAGACACCAAAGCAAAAAGGATATTCAAAGGAATTTTTCGGCAGGCGATTTAACTACGTACAGAGGCAGAACGGTGAGTAAATGGATGGAAACGAAAAAGACGACGGGAAGGGTAATTGTATGTATAAAAGAGTAGATTTGGGTTTGTCAGCATATATATGCACAAATACAACAACAAGAATAAAAGCAACCAGACATGTGTATCGTACATGAATTTCGCTTAGAGTATAAAACACTTGTTCTTTATAAATCGAATTTCAAAGACTTAATATAAACGTACAACCAAGGCGGATTTTTGACGCAAACATTAAAAAGAACCTTCAAGATGCTAATTTAATTTATGATTTTTAGTTGCCTTTATTCTCCGCATTTTTATTTCAATTTTTCAATTTTCTTACTCCACGGTATGTAGATTTTTAAATATCATTTAATCTCAATTTTAAACTTTCTTAACAATATTTAATCTTTCTATACCCAGAAGGAAGATTCAAAAACCTCATAAAGTTCAATTCTTGGACTGTTTCACATTTGGAATGCACCTAAGCATGCTTATCTATTCGTCTATCCATCTGTCCACGTGCGCAACTGTGTCGTATTTGTGGTACACATTCTCCCGTGCGCATAGAAAAAGATATCGTCTACAAGTATGCAGAAAACTTTGAATGTGGCTTAAACAGGTAAAAAAACACGCCTACAACGGCTGTGCAACCAAAATTTACAACACTATTGCTTTCCGTGTACATTGCTCGTTGCTCATAAACTACAACAGATAGACACGATATAAATTTCCACAAAATTATTCTATAGCGATACAAAAAATCGGCCACGCCCACTCAATATTGTTATTATATTTTGCGTTTCTTTCCTTTTTTTCAGCCGTTTAACGGTGATGGATATAAAGGGTTCTGTCACAACCGAATGTAATTTTCTTACTTGATTTTTATTTATTATACTTATCCTTGAAAAAGGAAGATTTACTAATGTTTGCAACGTACTGAAAGCATTACTTAAATAATACACAAATTATCATTGAACCGCCAAACATGCTAAGTCTGGAGATCAATTCTTCCGTTTGTTCTTGTATTTCTCAAAGTAACAAAAGACTGAATTAAAATTTACTACATCATGCTTTCAGTTTAAGATGAATCTCATGCATTACTGTCAAAATTACCATGCGCTTCTCGGCAATGAGTTCACAATAGCTAATTATATAAAAAGCAGCCTCACAAAAGTACGGAACACTTTAAGATCAACGTAAATTCTTCAAAAAAAAATCGGCTTTTTCCTTTGGCTGAAATAATACCTTATATAGTCTGGCATGCCTTATATAATCTGGATAACATAGGAATATAATAGCGGGCATTTCTACATCATCTTTAGAATATAGTTCTTTAGCCAAATCCATAGGATATTTTACGTAACTTTATGTTCCATTTTTTGTCATCTTTTTTTTTTCGTCGAAAATTGAACTTTTTCACTCAAAAACAAAAGTAATATTTTCAAAAAAAGTATGTATTTCTGTCGATATAGAAATATAGATTAAATGATTTTTAGTTTTTTTTAAGGTTCCACCAAAAAAGCCTTTGGAGATGCCTCACAGAAATAACTCTGGTGTTTTTATTTTTCAATATTTTTTTAGTGCTAAAGGATGTAGTTAATAACCTCTCCCAAGATTATTATTTATTTATAATCTTTTCTTTTATTCCAAAATAGTCGTCAAAAATGTTTTTTTATACCGTACACGACTTGTGATACCAAGTTTGTGCAGACTAATGCAACAACCAGAAAAGCTTACTAATTTATTATATCGATTGATTCCGAGTCATTGTTTGAATCGATCTAAGCTTGTCTGTCCGTCTTCTTGTCACTCCGTCCGAAGTCTGTCCATGTATATTTGTGCTCAACCTACAAATCCCTACTTTTTAGACATTCTGATCAAATGTGGTATACTGTCTTTTTTTGCCCCAAAGAAGAACGCCATTGGAAATGGTTCGGGTCGGTCAGTACCGTCAGCAAAGTCTGTAATTGTTAATCGACGCTTTTTGAAAATCGAGTCCTTGATTTGGTTTACTTAACTTTCATCGCTGGAGATCGGCGGTCATCCGGAACGCTCTTCGTTGTAAATCCGTTCTTGCAGTTCTTTTAACTGTTTATACCTCTGTTAGACATTTCTTACCGACTAGATCTGCTTACCAAAGGCTCTCTACAACATCCTAAACATTTTTGCACGAGAAATTTCGTTTCGCTAATAAACTTTAATGCAATTTCTTTGCTCGACAAAATCAGATATTGTACAGATCGGAAAAAATACTTTTTGTGCCGTACAAAACGCAAGCGCTGCTGAAACACTAAAAACGTTTATGGTGTGGAACTTGACACAGATATCTACCAATTAAGAAAAAAAATATTTCTGATTATTAACCTGCGCAATTTCACCTGAATATTGATCTTAACTTTTACCACAGTTACAATGTCGAACATTTGCAGAAAAAACGTTATGAACTAAGATACTAGTTTTTCCGTAGGATACGCGCTATTATGTATTACAGTTGGAAAGTTTTACTCAATCCTTTATTCAATAGGTTCGAAATCGAAGTTTTCACTAATGGCTACATTGAATGATTTAAGAATTTTCTAAGAGAAAATATCATGAAAAGGTTGGTCTCGTAAGCTTTGTTGTTTGTTTTCAAACCAAATTGCGTGTTCACTTTAGGTATTGTAAGAAGCCCACAATTGGCTTGGAAATGAACGTGTGTCCTAACATCCCAACGGCCCTTTTCAAGCATCACTGTAAAGCGTTGTTCTTTTAGAATGGAAATTATTAACCAAAAACTTATTTAATATGATCCGAATCGGAGGTTTTTATGCTGCTTCTGAAGACAAAATCAACATTCCAGCTAGCAACAGCTCAGCTAGATGTCAAAAGAATCATTCTAAGCCAAACGTAACTTTACTTTTATCGTTAAATGATTTTTTTTTTCTTTTCCTTAAGCAGTAATTTTTCTCCCGCTTCCCTTAATTACCTAATGACTTGTACAGTTCTACTGATTATCACAACATTTACTTGAGCTTGATATGAAAAATTATCTGAAATTTATATAGATTACGGCGGAAAGTAACGAAAAGATTTAGTTAACCAAAAGTAAATTAAATAAAAAAAGGAAACCAGCTTCGAAAATATAACTTTTTTAACGAATCATGTTTTAATCTTTGATAACGCTTTTATAATTTACTTTGATGATGGCGCAACAACGACAACAACAAGGGTAGCGACTAAGATGACGTAGTCACAAGTGCTGATTCATAAATAACAAAAAGTTAAGAAGATAAAAAAAAAAAAGTAGTAAGAAAAGCGAATTATGATAAAGGAAAAGTTGAACGTAATCTTTAGTTAAAATATCTTAAAATCTGTCATCTGTATTCTACACATTTACTACACATTTGCACACACAAGTATTTGAAACGTAAATCCGCAAAACGGTGAGGCAAGATGTGTGTTTTCAAAGTGGCAACAACAACGACAAGCGTAAAGTAGAACATGAAAAGGACTGTTAAAAAAACAACAGCAATAACAACAACAAACAGCAATAGCCACAGCGACAACAACATCGAAGTGTTAATTACAGCTGAATGGACAAATGATACTTTGCGGTTATCATCAAAAAGCGGAATTAGTTTCCTCTTACTGCATAGCGGACATAAAACCACTAATCGCAAAGCAAAAGTATAAGGTCAACAGAATAACGGTAATGGTATGATGTGCTTCTGCACTGATGTGGCATGAAGTAGAAAATGAGGTCAACACACATAAACTGATATAAGTGACATGTTGAGAAAATGTTTACACAAGCAAAAATATAGCAATATTAAGCAGCAACAAAGACAGCAACATAGACAACATCAATACAAATACAAATGCAAACGTAGATATAGATTAAGCTAAACTAAACTTTTATACTCAAACCACGTTTGAGGTTTTTTGGAAAAGCAGCAGAATTAAATAGCGATGAATTCTCTCCATTCTCCTTCTACCCTCTAATTGTGAATAATAAGCTATGCGGTAAAGGATTAAAAAGGAATATTGATTAAGTCACAACTTTATGTTTATGTTTGTTGTGTAATCGAATTTGTGATTTACTAATTATGTAATGGCATGAATTTTACATAAGAGATTGAATATGAAATTAAGAAAAAACCATTGGCAAATATAAGGAGAGAAATAAGGATGAAATTTTCTTTTTTTTTTTATATCTTATTATTTTAAACAAAAAACCTTTCATTTAATTGAATTCAAATTTTTTTTTTTTTGTATTTTTACCGGGACGGTGTATTACTTTGAAAAACCGGCTTTTCGATACGGACTTTAACGCATTTCTCTTGCCATTATATAATTTAATCCGTTTTGAAATTTTTATTAATATGTCCAGAAACATGCATCGTGTTTATTTTTACTCCTCTCAAGTGCGGTAGAGTTTTTAATAATAATAATAATAATAATAATATCAATGAAAAGAAAAAAAAAATAAAGCCGAAAGCCTTAGATGCTAGTGCTTTAAGACTTTAGTCTTAGAATTTATTCCTTGGCTAAAATTTATATAATAATAATAATAATAATATTTTTACTCCCTTCTGTGCTTTATAGTGTGCACATACTTATGATTTGGGTACGTTGTTTGGTTGTTTTTTTTTTCATTACACAACATAAAAAGCGCAATTATCGATGGAGCAAATACCCAAGAAAGTGATCTTTATATTTGCTTTGCATAGCGACTAGCAGTTATGTGTAGCATTCCTTGCGTTCTATAGCAAAAGAAGAATGGAAGGAGTGCAAACAAAAAGGAGTTGAGATTTATAGATCAGCAGGAAGAGAATCTGTTAAATTTGTCGTTTGTCAATCGGTTCAGAATTTGATAATTATGTAAGCATCGTCCTTAGGCACGAAACTGCTTTCAAAATACTTTAGTTTTCGAGCTTCTTGCTTCTAACTCTGGTTAACCGGCCATTACTGATTTTATTTAAATCCAGGGCCAACATCAGCTGTTAATTGAACATCATTTTCAAATTTTTCAAGCCCAGCCATATATAAAGAATTTTTGTGCCCGCAATAAAAGTATTAGCTGCCTATAAAAATCAAAATCACTTTATTAAAAAACTTGGAAAAATTTGATTTGGTGATAGCCGACTGAACCCACTTTTATATTCAAATTTTAAATGACCTTTTGAAATGTTCAATTAAATTTTTATATTAATATCTATGCGATATAGGGGACTATCCTTTATGGGAACGTGGAGATAATTGCATATGGATGATACTTATTAAGAAGTTATGCTTATTTCAGCGTTCTATGACAAAGTTTGGCCCTCTGAGCGTTCGAGTAAACAAGCAGACTGATAAATGGATGGATGAAGAAAGCGACCCAGTTAAATCACAGTAAAAGCATATTCAACGGAATGTAACTGTTGTTGCACACATCAACGCATACAAAATGTATACATCGATTTATATAATCTATAATTTCCTTAGCTTATCCAAACTAATTTGAAAAAACCGCAGCATACATAGAGTACCTTGTGCTTTCATTTACATGTGCTTGCGAAATATAAATTATCCCCACATAACATATGTGAATAGAACTAAAAGGCATTAAATAATTCCACTTATCATTAATAAATGTTTTTCGAAAAATTTCACAAGTTTCCGACCTCAATAAACTGGCACTTGATTACATTAAAGACTACTTTTTACGAGATGTCATCGGGGGTTCTTGACCGTTGTTTATTAAGAAAAAAGAAACATAAAAATTCAACAGATTCAATGATTACTCCGGAACGTAGTCACTATCTACTTCAATAACTGCTTTCCATTTGCTTTTTTTTAAGCTTTTTGACACGAGCAACGATGGTTGTCTAGCTTTCGTCGCCCTCCACGGCTGCCAAAAGTGCCCGGTCGTCGAAATCCATTGGTCGACATTTTCCTGGCTTATCCTTCAAACTACTATCGGCAGATTTGAAACGGGTAAGCCATTTCCTGCATCGACTTTCGCTGATTGTGCCCTCACCAAAAATTTCCTTGAGATTGTGAAATACCTGTGCTGCATTCCGTCCTTTTTCAAAGTGGTACAGCATAATATGATGGCTATGAGTATGGTTATCGACCGGCATTTTCATAAGCTAAAACTGGAAGGGTAGCTTCATTCATAAATTTATAAAATATTGTAAGTTTTTATTAAAACATAACACGTCAAAGAAACTCGTGATGATTATGCGCCAATCCAATATAATAAAGGACAAAACGAGGACAAAAAATCCTTCATTATAATTACTATACGGAAGAAATGTCATCACAGCGTTACGTTTTTATTCATTTACCTTTTTGTATTACACTCAAAAACAAAAAAAAAATTGGCAATACATTGACAAACGGCATGCACGAACACACTAACACAATCCTGATTCTTTTGAAAAAAAAAATAATTTTTTTCTGGTTTATTTTATGTGCGTTTTATTTATTAATTTACTTTCTTACTTAACAGCATAAGAATCCCGTTACTAACAAAAATAGCTATACGGAAAGCAATTTATTTGTTCGCAAGGCCGAACTATACCACTCTGAATGAAATATAAATAAATTTCGTTCAACATTCGGCAAAATCAATCAAGTTCAATTTGAAAGAGAAAATGAATTTAACTCTCAGGGCATTATTAAGCCAAACTGCATGAAACTGAAAGTAAAGCAGAAAAGGATGAGACCAACCGTGAGAAGAGAGTCTCTTTTTCTAAACAATAACAAGCGCTTCTAATAAAAGAGACAATTAAAACATTTCTATATAAATAAATTTTTGTCTAATATTCTTCTTTCTATTTTGGCTAATATTCGAAGAGAATGAATAACAGCAGAGATGTAATCGTCACTTTTACTAGTTAGAGAATGAATTCTTAGTAACATGATGAACAATAAATAAAGAAAGGAAAATTAAATATATTTTATTCTATTATTTTATTAAAGTAATTTTTTCTTTATTAATCGCTTAAAGTGGATTTTCCTTCAATTTTATTAACTAAAATTAATTCATTATACTACGACCGGCTCTTGGCTTAAACTTAATTAGAAGATGTACAATCTAACATTACTCTCAAGCACTTTAGAGCTCTACAGAGTTCGTTTTCGTTGTTTTTCGTACATTCAATAGATTTTACTCTACCAAACGGGCAAGCGCACCGCGAATATTTCCATTGAAATACAAGTAGGTTCACACGCACAAGCATCCATATATGTACATGAGTATTGTAAAGAAGTGAATGTTTCGTTCATTTCAATTAAATTTTTGTTCATTTGCTCTTACATTTGCTGCCTACATTTGGCGCTCGTACTATTGGCCGTTTCGTGAACAATGTTTCCGCTGCAAGAAGATTTGAGTTATTGTGTGTGCTTTGTTTTTTAAGGACTATTAATTATATATTTTTTATTAAAATATGGGAAGAGTTAATAATCGTAATACAATAAACGGATTGTTTCGCAACTTTTATTGTTGTTTACTTTCGAATTCTAGTATTTGTCCGTTCGGTTAGCAGGCAAATGTACAAACCATATGAGTACGCACAGCCATGTGGAAATAATTTGCTTCTATCAATTATGGATACATTGATAACATACCAGATCTAGTTCATTGTACTATACACGTTTTTTTTTGCATTGAAATCTTTCAAGTTAAACATTTGTCTGATATTTCAGAGCGATTTTTAGTTTCATATGCACGCACTTTTTATATGCTCTCAGAAGCATATTTCTTCATTTTTATAATTTCTCTATAGATTTTGCATATAATGGTCTCGCCTTTAGAATAAATTGTATTTGTAGAATTAATTCAAACATATTTTACATAGTACGAGCGTATAATACATCTACACAAGCAAACATCTTCAAACCTTTTTTATTCTTTATCATGCATACATTCATTCAAATATTGCTCTTGTCCAAGCATTAGATCGATTCTTAATTCCCATACAGATGAACTCGTAAGCCTTAATGATATCTTTATCGCTCACATGTTCACTTTGCCACTCTATAAGAAGAAAAATTTACTTCGCATTGATACTATTATGGAAACTACCATTCATTCGAACCTTTCTTATTCTTCGAAAAAATGCTACTCGAATGGAAAATCTTATTAAAATGTATATTTGACTTGAACGTTTGAAGGGTCGCTAGAATACACGCAGATGCAATTCTACTATGTAAGATGTAAAAAATTAGAACTACTGTCTATGATAAAGAAGAGACACTTGTTATCTATATAGAAATGATAAAAATAGCTCTAGAGAAATGCCTCTACAAGCTTTCACAAGGAGAAAGCGCGCATTATAATTCCATATGCAAAGATGAATATTAAACTTAGCAAGTTTCAATGGAAAATCATGTATGTAATGAAAATAATTATACTTGTTACCTCATTATCATATCCACCCATGGTGTAAATGAAAACAAATTATTTACGGAACGCTGCTTATATACGAATTGTTAATGAGTGTGAGTACGCCATATGCATTTCGCTAATGAAATGAAAGAAAACAGTTTGAGTTTGTAGCAAACAATTATGTCTGCTTCTAACTTCAATATATATATAAATAGACTTATTTATATACAAACATAAATGCACTTATTTATATACATGCATATAAAAACACTTATTTATAATACACTTATTATGTATCTATATAAATAAGTGTATTTATATTTATATATGTGTATACTTATATGTATACACACTTATTTATATGTGTAAACCAGGGTATTACGAAAAATCGTAAGGAGATTTTGTAAGTTGCATAAGCAACATATGTTAACGAGAAGAAGAAACTTGCGTATTTACGTACATACTTCCAAAGATTTAGATTATACTTCTCGTTCACATTACATGACCTAACACTGCTTAACAGTTTCTTATTATTTCCAGGGGTTAAATTATTTTTTAAACAGGTTTCATTAACCAAGGATTATGTTGCACTTTCTTTAAATCTATTTTCACACGCACAGCCACATTCTCAAATGCTTTTGCAGTATCTAAGAGTACACGTCACTATATACATATATTCTTAATCGACATGAAGTTCTGAATAAATTCAACATCGTTAGATCTCTTCTTCTCATCACTTTGAAGAGGCAGACTAGAGGAATTCCAATAATGTACGTTTCAGTAGAAATTCTTCCATCGCTTTTATTTGTTCTAGTTTGTATGTTGCTCCTTATTGTTTCCGAACAGTAGATGTCCGTCTGTATCTGCCCTTTCCCCTAGGGCTGAAAATGAAAAGTATAAAACAAAAGTTAACAGATGATCTACAAGTGACCGTTAAGCACTGCTTTACCTACGGTTGAGAGAATAAAATACCCTTTACGAAAAATCTTGAAAGCGGGCTTTAATTGTCAGCGTACTTATGTCTGCATAAAACACAATTCCATTTGATCAGTGGACTTAAGCTAAAACCTTGTCTGCAGATTTTCAGCCTTCTATTTCAATTTTTATACCCGTGATGGTCCGATAACAATCCATAGACGGACGGAACCGCAATCTCAGATCGGTCTTACAAGAAAGTTGACTATTAGGTTTTCACCAGAGGGCAGCAAATTAGGCAAATGAAAAGATTAGTTTACATGCTTTGTGAGGATTTAAATTTTTCCTGTACGAGAAGGGTTTTATATCTATATCCGGAAATCCTATATAGGAATACCTTTAGAATCCCTACTACGAGTAGGTGTTGGATCTAGTAGGAAGAGGAAGTGCATTCTACTTTCCGTCTATGCCTTTCCTCACATTCGAAGTCAGTCAGCTGAAGTACTTCGAACGCAATAATTCTTCTATATTCCATTCCGTTTCTTGTCATAGTTATAAAATAGACAGTTGTGTGCTTGTAAGATTTGAGCAGTGATATATGCTAGAAACGTATGGTATACTTATGATGAAGTGTGGGACAAAAGCAATCTCGTGACTTCGATTCTCACAGTTTCCTTAAGTGCAAAATACACCGTTCGTGTTAATCGCTCCCAATAATCTCTACGCTATACTCTCTAAGCTAAAAATATGTACATATATGAAGTTTCAAATATGTATGTGTATGCGTCTGTCAACAGTGTTTCCATATGCATGTTCCACAAGAGACCTATTGAGTATCGTGTTTTCCGAAAATACAGAAAGTTCATGTTTATTCATAACAAATCTTGTGATATATGCTTTAAATGCATCGAATTATTGCGTCTTCATAGAAAGAAAAATTTTCGCTTGATTTTAACCGTATACATTCATGATTCTACCATGATTCTAAATTTATTTTAATATAATATTTAAAAAAGATCTCCACAATTCCAACAAAAAATATAAGAGGCATTGTTATAAGCTTAAATTTCATCTACCAAAAGGCAATTTAGACTTCTTCAGTAATCAATAAATTTCCCCATTTAACGATGAATGTGAAAGCCATTCTCAGTCAACATATGAAAGTGATTAAATTCGTATTAATTAAAAGCAAATTGACTGCATTGAACATTAATTGAATCATCATAAATATTTGGAGCAAATGTTAAATCAGTTTACCTTCCAGGTTAAAAAGTATTACATAACATTTCGAAATTGTAATTCGTTGTACTTGTCATGAGCTATTGAGGACGTGCAGGCGCGCTTGTGACGAATACACTGTGATCAAAAAAGAAGACCAATATTGAAAATAAATTGCGCGGGTATATTGAATATGAAAGTATTTTTGTTTTTTTTTTCCAAATGTCATATCATAAACGCCATTAGTGTTTCCAGCTTCGCCTAGTTTTGACTGACATAAAGAGAAGTCCTTCCGTTTTTACATTTTCTGTGAAACAATGATTTCTACCATGATTCCAGGAAGTAATGACAAACATTATTAAAGGAGACTTATGAGACTCGAACCTGCGCATATGACCCGGAAACAACCGATCAATCGAGTGAACTTCATCAAAGTCGCTCAAAAATCAAAGTAATGTTAACAGTTTTTTTCGATTTTCGTGGTATTATGCACTCGCAACTTATAACAGAGAATATTATTTGAGCTGGAGGGTAAATAGATCTACAAAAGAAAGGATTGAATTGGTTTTACCTTTTGATACAGTAAGACATTACTGCATTCTATTTTACTTAACCGAATAATTAAATTGGGGAGGCGTACAATGACAATTTGCATACATTAGTATTAAAACTTCATAACTTTAATAGCTAATCCCTTACTTTATCACCTGCTTTCAAACTATCGCTTCTATGTTTAAATATTGTTTAAATTCGTTAGAACCTTTAGGCGTAGTTTTAGGGCAGTGAACTAAGAATACTTGCTTTAGATATCAGTTTTTTTTTTTGTTTTCTTATCAATCTTCGCGATCAGGCAAGTGGTATGCACACGTTTATTAAACTCATGATAATTTGTACGATATTTCCGGGTTTTCTTTCATTATTTATATAAAAATTCTCAAATTTTATTTATAATCAGTCATATCTGTGACAAAAAAAAATTTTATTTTTATCAATTTATTTTAAATTTAACAGAAAACAAGTTTATATAAGCAAAATTGACTTTCTGACACATGGATCGAGATTGTAGAATATAAATAAGCCAGCAATTGCATCCGGCCACTAGATATGCATACCAGCATTTCGCAGCATCGGCAACACAAACTTTATGCAACACATGAATATAAAATGAAATGTATTTCATTTATAAAGAATAATATTTAACGTGAATTTTCATATCTGTTTCTATTGCATGGAAGCATATTAGATTTACCAATATAGTTGCGACATCTAAAAGTCAGTGTTAGGAATATTTGTTTATCTGTCCGTAAGTTTTTAGATAGTTTGAAAGTTCTAATTACCTTTGTTAGTCCTTTGTTTACTTCTAGTGGACACTTCCACGATCCCATGAATTGACATAAAAAATTTCAAGTGCAAACCCTAAATAGTTGTTTGTAAATGGATGTAGTCCGTCTTTACCAATCTATGGAAAAGTTACCTTCATCATGGAATCGCAATCGAAAGGAAAAACCCGGCTGAGTTTTGCGAACGGAGTACTTAAGGAGCACCAACGAGCAAACAGTTTCTTTTTAAATCCTTGAGCTTGCAGATGAACGCAGGCATCACACCAAATAGTGCGTAAAGTGACTGACAGAATCTCGGTCTCCAATGACCGAAACAAGAAAAACGCTAAAGATGCTTAACTGAATTTTCATGAAAATGTCGCTAATTGGGCTACCAACTGTCGGTGAGACTTGGAACTACTACTATCGCAGATACGTAATTAAACTGTAGAGTGGCAATCTCTTGGTGAGCTGGCGATGCGAGTTGAGCGCATCGAAATGGCATTGAAAAATACGACGGCTACTGTAGTCTGGGATAAAGGTGCGTTAGTGTATGATGAAGACAGGATTAGAATTTCAAATACGGAAAGCTATTATTAATTTTTACAAAAACAAAACTAGAAAAATGAAACTGTTTCTTCTCCGCTCAAGGATTTATAATACAGTCTATACATGGTAGGTTTCAAAGTCGAAGAGAATCTTCAGGATTCTTTTTTATTTTGTACACCAAAGTTAAGTTCGATAATGCACATGGCATGACATATAGAGCGCGGACAATGAAAATGTGCAAAGTCAAGGCACGTTACTTACGAACAGTTACATACACATACATACGCAGACAACGATGAACTTTTTATAAAATTATGGCTTTCGTAATCATATTTCTTTTTTCTTTTTTTTTTTTTCATTGATCGCCATCATCATCTTCATCGTTGAGTAATTTATACATTCACATGAAATGAAACCTTTACAAGAATAATAATGAGCGATATGTGCTGAGCATATGTGCTTGTGCAGGAAATGTATTTATGCAGTTATAAATATAAAGTAGAAAAGTTTTATTTATTTTATGTTAACTTATATTTCTCTTTCCTTCTTGACAATATTATTATTAGTGTTCAATAATATAAGGAGGGATATTTATTGAATGCATATAAAAAGGGATATGACGAGGATTCAATTATTGGACACCTATGTAGTTGACTTTTCAACTGAATTTATTATTATTAAAAAAAAAAAAAATAAATAAATAAATTTTCCTGGACTTTCTATCAATTCCGTATGATATAAATATACGTTCAGATCGTACACAGAACAAGAACTGTTGTCTACACATTTATATTTCTGTGAATTGGATTTCATTTCTACACTTTTCCTTCGAGCTTTTTATTTCTGAATTTCAATAGTAATGAAGAAAATGAAGCTTATGTAAGCATTCTGGACATACACACACTTGTCGTACTCTGTGCTTACATATACATATTTATAGATTTATTTATACGCATGTATACAAGAAGAAGGCAATATCGGATACGTTGTGTTTATACATTATGTACGCTCAATTACTCCATTTGTGTTTGTTTGTAAATGTATTCGTAACTTTCCCATGTACGCCTTAGTGCACTTGTGTACGTATACGTATGTATTTTCCTTGAATGCTTATCATTACATATTGACTTGTATAGCAGGTGGTCTTTATATCTATTTTTCGTACATCTTTGTCGTTCTTATTGCATTTATTACTGTCAACTCAATACACGGTACTATCCAATACCATAGCTCTTGATATTGTTTACTGATAATATTTTTATGAAAATAATTAGAAATTTCTTAACATAACAAACAAGTCAATATATTGAATAGAAATTAAATAAAATTCAAATGCAAACAATTGAAAGGCAATGTGGCCTTGAGGTAAATCATAAGCAACTATATGAAAACTATGAAAAATTCGAATTATAAAAATATACGTCAACATAATTTTTTTTACATTTTTTTAATTCAGTGAAACTATTTACTTGTGAATTTCTTTAACCCCCTTTTTTTCTTGGTATCATCAGTCAGTCAAGAGACGTTCCCTACATATGTAACACGCTAGTGATTAGAAAGAAGTGAAAAGGAGAGAATGAGATAGTGATAGGGAGTGAACCCGTGAACATTGACTTGGCAGTAGTGACTCTTATATATTTGGCTATGCAGCATTTGTAAAGTTATAACACGCAGTTCAAGAGAAAACACGAAAAGATTAAAAAGATCATTCAGAAGATGAAGAGAAATCGAAGACAGGAAAATAGCTTTCGAAGAGTTCTAGAGGAAAGAAGAAGTCCAACCATTAAGACGCTGAACAAGTTCTGGCTATTTTCCAAAACCAAATCGGAACTGGCATTGTAGAGTGCGGTATAAACTGTGACTTCTCTATCTAAGCCTTACACCAAAGAAAATTACCTCACTAAAGTGTACATATTAAGTAAAAAAACTTGCAGATTTTTTTTACGAACATTCAAACGCAGCTTTCTTATATATTAAACCAAACTAGCCATCACAACATACCATTATGCCATCATTAAAGAACTTCTGCTATTTCGGTACGGAAACATAAATTAAGTGATTGGCAATGGTTTCATTGACAAGCAACCTGATAATAAAATGAAAGAGTTCTACAGAGAATGAAACAAGTGGTAGCCAGACGGCGTAAAGCTCATGCTGTGTGATGGAAGCTCGCGCTGTGGCTGTAGCAAGCAAGAGATAGATACCTGTGGTCTGATGTTGTGGTGCTGGAAAACGATTGATGAATTCTGGACGGTATTTGCCTCAATTGCACTTTATTATCACGATAGTTAATGGGTGGTGAGAGTGCAAATATTCGTCTGGCTAGTTTATAGAGCAGATAATGATCTACAATTTTTACGTAATCCCGCCAAACAAAAAACATTATCTTACGTGGCATTAAGCCGGACTGTAAAACGATTTTTGCAATTTTCTACATCTTCAAACGCCAAGTAGTTAAGAAACGCAGCAAAAGGGCCAACATACCCAGGCTCCATCTTCCATGCGATAGGCCATAACTTAATTATGATTGGTGTACGATCGTGGCTATAGTAAATACTTTGCCGGTAAAGACATTACACTGATCGACGGGTCGTGTACCTGCCAGACTGCTGCTGTTTCCCATCTCTCGCTTTCTCTCCCCATTTCTTTCTGTCTCTGTAATTTTTGTGATCTTATTCTTCAGTGGAATTTAGCTCAGCAGTAAGTTTTTTACATTTTCTTATCCAGCCGTCTATTTTATTTAACTCCCTAATAGTTTTCATTCCTAAAAATTTGTAAATTCCTTTTTTGAAAAATATCGCAGCTATTTTCACCTTCAATTCTTAAGCAACAGGGAGCTCTTAATGCGCAAATGAAGGGTTTAAAGCCCAATGTAAAAGCTTTCCATTACTATCCAACATTATTCGAAATAAAGTTCAAATTCTTTCACTTCCGAAAATTGACTTACGGAAAACTAATCACGCATAGAGAAGTCTTAAATTAATTTATCAAATGATTCATAGAATGATTCGTTAGTCACTAAGGAATTCATTTGATTTCTATAAAGTTTCTTTAAATTGAAACTACCGCTCGAACACCACTTAAGCTGAACAAATTTTATTATCAGACGTTTGCCACACAACATTTCAAGTTTTCCACTACCCTTGTAGCAAGGAAAAAAAACTTTAATACGACATTAATCCTTCGGGACGGGTATTAATATTTCCGTTTACGTGACTTATCCTTTAGCTTTCAACAAGAATGTTCACTTAAGCGTGCATAAATACATGCACATCGTCCTCACAACGTATAATTATAGTAAAAAAAAAAAAAGGAAAAAAGAAATACAATTTCAATTTGCTGTAAATGCGTATTAAGTTTACGCGCAAATGTATACGCGTGTGTGTGTGCATAGTTGAATGAGTAATTTCACCCATTTGTTGCTATTTGTAGCTAGCTATCAAGAAAACTTACTGGAAAAATAGGTTAATCTATTATGACATATTCCGTAACTTATTGTTAAGCAAAACAAAAAATACGAAATACGAAAAAAATGTGAATACATTACAATAATAACAACGCAGCAAAATGATATGGCGGGTAAATAAAACACAGCAAGATGCTCTTGTTGGTTATTGACATACTTAAATACATACATACATACATATTATATGAACATAAACACTTGTGAAAAATAATAAATAAAAACAAGGAGAAAACATTACAGTCGGGCAACGACGACCGTAAAATATCTTGCACCACATCGCTTAATACTATTCTTGATTTATGTGTGCGATAAAATATCAAAAATTATATCTTATGTCCGTGGCCATCCTGATATGGTAACGGGCGCCTGACTAGTTTCATCATAGAGTACTAAAAAGTATGCTTTATTGTTATCCAAATACTTACTACTCATCATGCACTTCCATAGAATCCGAATTTTGTGCATTTAATTTTGTAATACAATTAAAGGGCCATTTTTATTCGTAAAATATTAAAATTTTGAAATTTTTACCAAATAAAGAAACCTTAAATCGAAAGGAGGCCAACAAATTGAAGTACATTGTCCGCATTTGACGCAGCTAATTTTTATGCTGCATTGCTACCATAGTCCAATTTTCATCGCAAAATATTAAAAATTAGTCTTTCACACACGCACATTTCATAGAAAGACTTATGTGGTTATATGGTGTGCTATGGAAATACTAAAAACGGCAATTTCTTTTCTTATAAAGATCTTTCAAGTGGAGCATTACATAAGCACCAACCGCAAAATTGGTCCTTGAGCTAAAACAGATCAGCGTACATCCAGGGTACATTTCGTTAAACTGCTTTAAAAACTGCTACCGACAAGTTGAGCGCAAGGTATATGGACCGATATCAAACGGGTAGGTAGACGGACAGACAACCTTAATGTGCCTGAATAAATTAATAAAACATAATGTAGGTCTGTCTATCTTAGGTCCTTCATACATGCGCAGAAACTTAACATACCGTCTACCACAATTGATAAAAGGTTTACTCATAGGAACGATCTAGAACGACTATTAAAACCTCTGCCCTTAGAATCTAATACTTTTTTTTGTTTTTAATATATTGCTTTTTAAGCTTTCGCGTATTTTTTCTTTACCTTACACGGTTCTCAAAAATATTCAGAAATTATATAAAAAATTGCTGTGATAGGGCAGAAATATAGGTATTTTTATAACAGTGAATAGCTTTTCAAGCACAAATTGGTAAGCAAAATGCATAAATACTCCCACTTCCATGGTGCCGATATCACAGATTGGAAGTAAAATGAACTCCTGCATAATTGAAATCTAAAACTTCAAACACATGTAGCTTAGTCCACTTTTCATATCATCGTCTTGCATTATTAACTACGCCTACCAAAAACGAAAAAAGCCATTCCTACGAAAACTATTCAATGTCATTCCCAATTTTCTAGCGATTAAAGAAATAAAAATTTAATCAACACGACTTTTTTGTTAAATAAAATTTTCGAAACAATCTTACACTGCCCATTAGATTTTGGGCGATCCCTAACGAAAAATTTTTATCTATGATTCTACGTACAAAACTATTCCATGCGGCAATTTGTTAAATAAAAACCTAATTTTATAAAACTTTCTAGATTTGAAAAAATTTGCCTACAAAAGCTGGATATTGAAAAACGCAAAAACAAGTCTATAAATAAAATATTGGTGGGGAAAGAAGGCGGCATAGGGGAGGAAGTGCTGCAAGTTGAATCATCGAAATGTACGAGTAATCGTGCAAAAATGACGTGCAAATTAGAAGTGAACAAGTTTTACATAGATGTTGAAGTCGAGAGGGTCGCTGCAGTTACCATACTCATCGTAAACAATGCAAATGAATATTTCAGCGAAGAAAGAATTTTCAAATGTGACATGAAGCTCTACATTCATTGTATGACCCAATTGGAATGTGTCATGCGTTTAAAGACCACAATAAAGAGAAACACACGCACGCAACTGAACATTTACGTCGTACGTCCCTCTAGAAAATGTTTGGTAGGACGAGAATACGATATTATGTATATACAAAGCGGCTACTGACAGTGAAAATGCCCAAAATAGCATAGCATTGAACGTTCAGGACTAACGGCACCTAAAACACAATAATTCGTTTTTTTTTAAAGCGAGTTTCGAAAGGTGGCCCTATTTTTTGCTGCACTTGGACGTGTACGTAGCGTGGCCTATACGTTACAAGTAAGTAAAATATTAAAAGTTAATTTCATAATGGATTATATATAGTAATGCGCCTAATCAGCGAACATGTTTGCAGATTTTTCTTATATTATACGTGATCAGATTTCGTATTTGCACTAAATTATAAAATAATCTCTTGTCTTATGTGGTATCGGATAAAGCTGTATACACACATAATTATGCCTCTAATAAACATAAATAATTGCGGCTGACTTGTAAGTATATAAAATCTGATGCTAATATAAATTATAGATAAATGCATATAAAATTTCTTCTACTTGGCTGGCATCAAAGGTAAACACGCTTAGCAACGGATATTAATATATTTCGATAACAGATAAATATGTAGCCTTTCGATTAGAGCCAAACTTCAATTTATTTCATATATACATGCAAGTAAAT
Source organism: Glossina pallidipes (assembly GCA_000688715.1). Lineage (NCBI taxonomy): Eukaryota > Metazoa > Arthropoda > Insecta > Diptera > Glossinidae > Glossina > Glossina pallidipes. The sequence continues at coordinate 250,435 of KK499970.1, forward strand.
CCAACCGGTATTGGAAGTGATTTTAAATACGATCCGGACTAAGTCATTTTATTCAATTCATCGAATGCATGAGTTTGTAACGCCATGTCAATCCATTTGAGGACACAGGAAAATATCTATAAAATTTCTCGTTAATCTAATTGGAAATAGAGGCAAACTTACATAAAGTCTAGCAAACTAAATTAGTATTTTTGTACGCATCACTGAAAGATGAGGGGTATATTCATTTTGTCAAAACGTTTGCAACGCTCAGAAGGGAGCATCAGAGACTCCATGAAGTATTTATATTCTTGTTCAGCATCAAATTCTATAGCGATTTAAGCATGTCCGTCTGTCGATCTGTCCGCCTGTGTAAAGTCCCCTGGCAACAAAAATGACGCTACCGACTCCAATTTTGGCAGAAACATTGGAAGTTCTTACACGCAGGTTACCATTGAAAACGGGCTAACTCGTTTGAAGGACACGCCCACAACACCACGTAAACTCTGAGCTCTGTTTTTTAAAGGGAATGAAAAATTGGTTTTTTGCTCATTACTCATAAACTATTCTATACATATATATAACTATGCTACAGACTGTAGCATCTGTGTATAAAAATGGAAAAAGTAGACCACGCCTACCCAATATTGTAGGGTGTCAAAATTAAATTATTTTTCAATACGTTTTGTAAGTCGCAGAAAGATGCTTCCAAAACCCCATAAAGTATACAAATTTCTTGCCAGTTGGAAACCTTGAATGAACCTAAATATGTCCACCTGCTCGTCTGTCCGTCTATCTGTTTGCGTAGGTTTTTAGTATTTGTGGTAAACATTCTCCCGACAGCTCCCGCTCCATATTATAGAGCATCAGAATTTTGTTCTTTTACTTTGCTTGTCTTTTTTAAGGGTAAAAGGTGATGGGTATAAAGGATTCGGTCCCGACCGAATTTGATTTTCTTATTTGTTATAATTTATTTGGTTTTCAAAACGACAAACTAGGTTTATCTTACAAAAATTTTTACATTTGAGCTTACAAACATGAGCTTACATGCATGCATACACGTATATGTTTACAAATATGCAAATGCATTCGCTTACATAGACGAATGTCAACACGTACGTATATTCATACGCTGAAACTACAAGAACGTTATTAAAATTAAAAATATGTAAACCGAATGTAAGTAAGAACAGAATCGTATTTACAAATGGCTTAGGCCGAATTCTTTCAGTGCATCTTTTGAAGCATAGCTTGCATGGTCATTGTTTAAAGGCAGTTGAAGGCATTCGGCAAGAATACTCGACTAATCATATCACGAACGTGAAATAGGATTGCATAACACACATATTTCACAGGTAGAGATGTATTTCCATGAAAATGTTCCAATCAAATTTGGTGTTGGTAGCTTGCTAGGATATATAAGGATATATAAGCATAGCATTTGTAGAAGCCAAAGTTAAAGGAAGTAAAATCAGAAGAAGCATTAGAACGCTGTAAGTATGAGTTGCTATAAATAAATCTTCCGGGGAATTGTAAATAAGCTCTATGCTGTTCTTCACTAATATGAACTTAATCAGAAAAGAAATCGGATAAATACGTAATGTTACGAAGGGCATATTACGTTACACTATTAATGAAGCTTACTGCAACAGACATAAATAACAAACCTAACATCACATATCTAAACCCGAAATGTATATATTGACATAATATACAAAGAAAATTTATCCTCTTACGTTAACATAAACATTTGAACAAAAGTCATTCAGATAACATACTGACAAAGCAACCGGCTTAACAAAAAAATCGAAAGGAGTATTTACAGCATATCAACTTCGCATAGGAACAGAGTAGCACATTTACCAAGGCATACCTGAGCACATGCTCTATATATGTAATATATAATAATGTTTATCATTTAAGTATGCAAACAATAAATAAAATATTTAAGACGACAAAAAGAATAGATTTTTAAAGTTATTTGAAACGTATGCGAAAATATGAACCGACTTAATTGATTTTTAAATTGAATCTGACGAGAATCGACAAGAAGAATTTCAAAACAATTATCTAGTCCTAGACTGTACTAGGCAAAGTGTTGAAGACTCAACTGTGATAACGGACGGAGGCGCCCAAATCTAACTGATGCTGAATTCTCTGATACGTGTTGTAATACCGAATTACATGAAAAATTTAACACACTTATTATAATGAGTACATCATAGTAGCGAAAAAAACACAAAAAGAGACTATGAGCTGTTTAAGACATACGTGAATTTTTTTTGCTGCGCTACTTTATTAACATGTTCAGACCAAATTTTAAGAAATCCCCTTAATAGAGAATTAATGGATCACTTACCAAAAAACTAGACGAAATTTTTTATTTACATTTCAAGATATGAACGGAAGTCTCCGTGATCGGCTGGAAGTAGACAAATGTTGGGCATGATTTACGAAATAAATTTTTGCTTTAATTTCGTATTTCCCACATGCCTCGCTTAGAAGAGTAACGTGCTGAAAGTGGGATAGGGTGTATTGTGCTCATGTATAGAGCAAGTGTTAGACCTAAAAGAGATTCTGCCATTAAACAATTTGCCTAAGAGGATTAACTATTTTTCTCACTATTTCCACACAACCGTCCTGGTTGGTTATGTGACGCACAATACACTTCCACGGCTTGTCCTTCGTTAACCTCACCGTCCGCCTTTGACATTTGTTGTGGTCTTTCCTGCTATTTCGGATGTTTCCACTTTCAAGTCGAACCTGCATAATCCTTGTTGACTTTTTGACTACGTGCACAATGGAAAAAATTGACCATGTCCACACAAAGTTACAAGTGGTTAAATTTTATTTTTTCACTTTTTCGAGGTTTTATGCTTATTTGTCTTAAGGCAAACAAGACGGAATTTTTTCTTAATAATATCAGCTATATGAGTGTCATATGAAGGAACTTGGAGAGTAGAATGCGAAAAACATAGTGGTGGGTATGCGAGATTTGGCCTCCGCAGTATATAACTTTTTTACTTGTTAATTTCACATCTTTAATTAATAGGGTCTGACAAATAATTAATTGAAGCGATTTTGCGTTCATATCTTTTATAAAAATCGCTAACGCAAGCATTCTTATTATTTGGTGAATTTCATCAAATTTAAGAATTGTAGTCCAAAAGTATTAAATCACATCTTCTTCGAGGCCATTCGCTATGGGACTATCTTGAAATCAATACATTATCATAGTTATTATGTAGTAAATATATTGTTCAGTATTCTACGTGGCGCTAATGTAAGTAGAGGCTGATTAGATCAATATCTCTCAGTTCAGGCCACAAAAAGGAAAAAACGTTAACATTGAGCAAAAGCGTGAGGCGTGAACTTCATCTGAGAAGATGATTAACTTATAAAAGGCACGATATAAAAAGGGTTCATCCGTCTGAGTGGCCAAGTAGGCTAAAGATTTCGACTAACAATGATCGAGATTTCAAATCTCAAATGCGGTAGGGTTTTGCATACAGCCGGCAGCTTTAGATGGTTTAGGACTTTAGATTTTGAATTTATATCTCTGATTAAATTAAGATTAAGTGGTTTAAGACCTTAGGTTTTGAATTTATGTCTCTAATTAAATTAATTATAATAATAATACTAATAAAAAGAATTATTTCGGCAAAGAATGTTGATAATTTCCATATGTTATTGCGGCGTATATCTTGTCACGATAAAATTAAAGAACTTCTGGAACATAACTAACAAGGACTGAATGATTTTAAGACTTAAAATGTAGTGAAAATGCCAAGAAGAAATTATATCGTCTTTATTGGTAACATTTTATATATTTATATATATCGTACTCGGAGGCTGGTTATAACTACAAAACCCCTCAATTGTAAATTTGCTGTCTTTTGAAAGCCATTTCTTGACATCTTGTCAGCACATGGTATAACACCTTTCTGAGCTAAGTTTTATGATCATTATTATTATTTGCTTAAATCAAAATACTTTTGCCAAAATATATCAAAAAGTTACTTCTCAGTACTTGCTAGAACACATTCTCATATACTCAATTGATTTTTCTCCATTGCTACGTAGGTAGTTATTTCTGCACACATTTTTTGTAATTAATAACTAATTTAAAAAGATAAAAGCCTTCTACTATTTGGATATTTTTATATAATAATATGTATAGCACATCCATACTTCGAGGCTGACAAATGTCAACTGTCACAAACCACATTTAACAAAAAGTCAACATTCCTGGCTATGTAAGCTCATGAAGACGTAATATGTTGAAGTTGCTTTATTTAAAAATATAAATTGTATAAATTTAATTTAATAAAATTCAAAAAAATAAATATATATAAATAGATTTTATATCAGTCGCACGTGTATGATGAATGAAAGACCATAGAATTTGCAGATTATTAAAAATGAACGCATTATTAAATATTAAAAGCACGCACTGTAGTTTGTTAACTTCAACATTTAAAATATGTGCAAAATTAAAACTCCGACGCATTGATTTTGTTCATTACACAAGCTAACATACGTAAATACACGTGAATGTGCATAGAGGAAACAAAAAAACCAATCAAGGGGTAAATAGTAGAAAAGCATCATAGTAAATGTGCACTGAACCAAGAGTGTAAGTGTGTGCAGTATATATGCAGTATTTTATCTTACTGTGGACTGAGTGAAAACAAAAAACCTGAATAAATAAAAAAAAGCAAAGACACCCTCCGCGTATTTAAATATTTACAGTTTAATTCAATAAAAATACGGTTTTTTTATAGCCACCGATAAAGCCACAGATAAAACATTTAAACAATTCACTATGTTGGTAATTGTGTATATTATACATACATATATATATACATACATATATCTATATATATATATATATGTGTGTGTGTATATAAATATATGTATAAATATATATAGCTAAGTCGTTCTTTGCCGTAGCAATTATAGCTATCGTTTGTTACCCAATGCAGTTACTGTTGCCGTCGCTATTGTTATTATTATTTTTTTATAATTCTTTTTTTTATTTAGAATAGCAAATAATTAAATAAATTAATGTAATAATAACAAACCAACACCAATGAAACAATTACAAAATATTTGCATATACCATCTATGCGTACGTATTTTTAGAAGTGTTATAACCACAGGCTGCACAGCAGGTATGCCACCAACTATGATTCAACTGAAATAGCAAAAAATGTTAACTACAAAAACAACGAAAGCTCTTAATGATAACAATGGATAGATCGGTGAAATGGCTACACATGTATATAATATATATAAATATATATATATATATATATATATATATATATTTATATATATATATATATATATACATATTCATATATTCCTGTATACAACAGTATTCGATTACTGCTACTAATAATAATAATAATGATGATTATGATGAAACAACATGTACGTTTTTGTGGCAGTTACAATACATACAAGTGTTTGATGCAACAGCTTTTATTATCAATTTATCAACCGAAAAATAATTACCAACAAGAGTAGCAAAAAAACAACGAAAACAAATCAAAAAAAACAAAAAATACCAAGAATATGAAGCGGAAAAATAATTGCGCAATTTTCAATTCAGTAATTAATTACCGCCAAAAAAAAAACACACACACAAAATATGCGCGAGATTCTCGCTGAGCGCAATTATGAAATCAATTACCAAGCTTTGACAACCTTTTGATGCCAATTAAATCTATGATAAATTTTACGCTTATTTTATCATACAATTTTTGTGTGGATTATTTTTAATAATTTTTTATTTCAGTTCACATTTTTTTTCTTGTTTTTACGCCTGTAATTTGATAAAAATTGAAAACTAGTTTGATAAACAACGAATTTCAGAAACGCTTTAAGGAAGAGCGCGACGTATGCTATGTAAAAGCATAAAAACATGAATTTTTTTTGTTTGGGTTGGAGCGACAAGTAATAGTGGATTCATTATATTCGAAGGTATCGTAAAACATGTATTTAATGAATTATTTTTCAAAAATTGAAAAATGCCAACATAGGAGCTATTCTCGTGGGGCATCCTTGAATTAAGGGCCCTTGGGGGAAGCAGTGGAACGGACCCAAATGTGATTAGAAAATGCTTTTAGTTCAAATGCTTATAGCTAGAAAATATATATAAATATATATATACATATACATATATATACATATACATATATATACATATACATATATGTAGGTAGGATTTTATAGATGTCTGGATTTTTTGCGATTAATAAACGTTTAAATGAAAATATCAATTTTCGATCAAAAAAATTCGCTCTCCTTGATAACGAAAAAGATGTAAACTAACTTGTCAAAAGTAACTCAAATATTTATTCCCCCTTAAAATGTTAAAATTTGGATGACAACAAAACGAAAATTGTTCGAATTATGCTGCTTGCCGTTGTAAAAAGTCGAAAAAATAAAAGTCTCGATATACACTATAGTCAGATTATTTTGTTGCTATAAATTTTTTATTACTTTTTTTCATTAGCCTGCAATTGGAGGATCATAACACTGTCCACTGTTCACATTCATATACTCTTTCTTCCCCCATGATTTCATGCTTGAAAGAGATCCTCTTGCCTCACATGTCGAACACAAGCCTCGCGGAGTGATAGACAAACCGACTGGAAAACATACAATTTGATTAGTGAATTCATAACCAATGCCAACAACTTCATTCCAAACTTTTAATACCTTAGTAGAAGAAGAAAGCGCACTCGAATCGCTCTCACCTTCATATCTACTCAACGGTTTGTTGCATGAAGTTGTGCTAACATATTTTTGCTTGGGAACACTTTTAAATAAACATAAACTCTCTCTAAAATCCTTTGCCGGTTTATTAGAGGACTTAGAATTCGACACGTAAGGTATTACTCCGCAACTTCCAAGCACGAATTGTCTCTTGGGCTTACTTGGGGAAATGATCGAAATTTCAAGCAAAAAACTTTTTCCACTTATTCTGAAAGAATGAAAACTTTTATTAGGCCAACAAATAGAAAAAAATTCAAAAAAACTTACAGCGGTCTTTCCCCTTGCAAAATAATTTCTACCAAAACGATAGGCCTGATGGCCTTTCTTGAATCCATTTAAAAAAATGTATTATTTTTCGGCAAAATTTATTAAATAACCTTTGGGGATGTTGTAAATTTTCTTCCTTTAGTATCGCTTCAGTCTTGCTGTCTCTACGTTTGAAATATGATTTCACAATAAATCTTTCAGAATTTAATTTCGGCTGGACTCGCCTTGTAATTGCATATCTCTTGGCATTTTTGCAGAATAGAAAAGCTTCACATTTCTGGCTTCACATTTCTTTTGATCCTCTTAGGAAGACTCTCAATGGAGTTACTTATTAAAACAATATGATAAAATAATATTAAAATAAAGGTGTTGTGAACCCTTCACATTATCCGCTCATATTTGCTTAATCGTTAAGGCAACAGTTTCATAACGAACTTCACTTACATCTAACTAACCGCATTGTGGATGCTCCAAACAATGCTTCGTAATATAATCGAAACGAGTTTTACACGACCCCAGAAGATAATTGGTCCCCTATTAAAACATGTCCTTTACGGGACAAAAATGACTATATTCACGCCGCAAACCTAATTTGCTTATTGCCCTAGCGTTCCATCATTGTTTTAAAGCCTTGCCATAGCGTCAATATTAAAAATTCAAGGTCAACCCTGCAATCACCAAATATCAATCGTAAAGAACCGCAGTAGTAACCGTGCAGAAGACCGCAGCGAACAGCAGTCGTGAGCAAGAGAAACTCGCAAAATATTTTCATTCAGGAAGAAAATTTGTTTCGTCAACTTTATTATTAAATATTTCATGAGCCAATAGTGTCAGTGGCTAGGTCTCATCTCTTTTTATTTCCTTGAGATTAATAGGTTGTGGTAATAAAATTAAAAATAATAATAATATTTCTAACAGCCGCTAATTAATGCTTCTAAACTTTTCTGCACGTAATTGCAGCATAGTAGGTTCTTAGTGATTTGCCTGCGATCTACAATTCTTTTTAACTTATTGTATTTCCAAAACGAACATTGTTCGATATTGTGCGGAATAGTCAAGATGGCTAAATCTATTTCCACGAAATGAAACTAAAACTTGAACGCACACACGATCGTCGTTCTATTGAAAGCCTTATAGAGCTGACGCGCTTTACGTCGTACAATTCTTGTTCTTATTTCCTTTATTATATAGCCCCCTTCCGCTTAGCGTTAGTCTTATTGAATGCTTTGAATGCCCTCTAGATATAATTGCGGGATGACCTTTCCTTACTCAAAAATGCTGAACATTTTTATTCAGAGTTGAATCATAACGATTGCATGGAGAAAAAAATTGAGCTCATTACTACTTTTGCACTGCTAGCGAAGGTTTCGACAGTCTACTATCTAAACTAACTTTTCATATTAGAGGAGCGCAAGAAGCGTTAAATTCACGCACACAGGAATGCGATATCAATTCACTCGTTTTACTATAATTCCTAACAATCTCAATCGATGAAGGCATGACACTTACCTATTGGACCCACATATACTAGAGTACGGCTACTCCATATATCTTTCTTTTCCCCCATTTCTTGATGAGTGTTACACGTATAACGGACATAGCTTCTATCGATGGTCTTATTAAAGTAAAAATACCATAGGGGACTACGGTCTATTAACAGCCCTGCACCGCTTGGTTAAATTCTGTTATTCGTATAACAACTTTTCAAAACTAGGCGTTATAAGAGAAGCGGTCAAAAGAGTAGTCCAATCCCACTCTCAATACCGTTCGTCTTTCGGCCAAAATTTGTTATTGTACCAAATTTCATCAGAATACCTCAAAAGTTGCAACCTGTGTGCTGAACACAAATATACGAGATGGACAGACGGATAGAGCAACTTAATTTGATTTAGAAATTGACCCCGAATCCCCCAAAAGCTCTTCTAAGCGTTGTACGCATCCGCACAAACTTAATATCTTCATGTACTAAAAGTGGTGTAGGGTATAAGTGGAAAAACACTTCGTCTTTGCTTGCGTTTCAAACAAAAGGCAACGCATTTAAGAAACATTTGCTCCTTGAAAGGCGCTATTCCAAAATACTAATTTGTTTTCGTTTTTAACCTAAGAATTGAGATTTTCGACTTGATAGATCTAAGCATCATTTCTTCTAATGGCGGGCATTTATAGCTTACGTCACAAATGATTTTGTTTAACAAAGAATTAACGACACCAAAACTATATACACTGACTGTAACAATAGAGGTAATTTTAAGCAGCCGAGCTAAGACTTGTTTTTACCATTTGCGTGCAAGCATATATTTTAAATCATTTTGTCTAATTTTTTCATTATATTGTACATATGTTATCTATTTAATATGTAATTGCAATTATATGGAAAGAGACTGATTTCGCATACACCGATACAAGACAGGTATCTCAACTGAGATTTATCTCCTTACCGTGTTGATCGTAAAGGTTTACCAAATAATCCGTCAAATAATGTCCTTTCTCTCCATGAATTCATCATAAGCGTTTCTTAAATCATCATCTATTAACTCAAACAATTTATTATAAATATACAATACATGTTAAGCCTTTCTGCCTAACTCTTTCATGATTTTCAACGCATCTTAATGTACAATACTTCAAACAAATCGACTTAATGATCTTTAACACCTATTTTAATGTATGTCGTTGACAAGAGAAAAAAACTCTTTTCCCCTTCGCAATTGTACTAACACATCAAATATATAGCGCGAAGGGGAAGAACATATGAAAATATCCTTCTAAACATTAATCGTTATTGTAATCATTAGGAACTAATGCCTAATATCCACTTTAAATGTTCATTCGATTCTTTCGGATCCTATCATCATTTAACATCTCCCATCTCTCCCTATCGATTTCTAAAACATAAAAACTTGGGCATGGACTATGGAAAGCTCTTTTAAATCGCAAAACATTCGACGCATACCGTTGCCGTTTAGAATATTAATTTTTCATTTTAGTTTCAAATAATATAAAAACAAAAAAAAAAAGAAAACGCAAAACATTTCTAATTAAATTTGCATCACAAGTGGCATCATGCAAAATAAAATAAAATTATTAATTGCTGGCAAAAGGATGAAATAAAATAAAAAGCAGACAATCAGTTAGATATACACACAAACAAGTGAAAATGACTGCTTGTCGAAGTGGAACTTAAGTTAGAGGATAGAGAGAAAGATGTAAAGAGGATAAAAAAGTGTAAAGTTTTTTTCTGTACCTCACGATACATACTGATATATAATTTTCATCTTTATGCGCTTTGGCATGCAATGTTTGTGGTTGTTGCAACTGTTGCCGCAATGTTTGCAGTCTGTTGTTGCTTTTACTGTTGCTATTGTATTCTAAAGAGAGGAGGGTGAGTGAAAGAGAGTAAGTTAACGAAGTTGCCGGCTTTATCAAATGTTTACACATTTTATATAATGCAACTACGCAAACCCCCCCACACACCCACACACACACACACCGCCACACGCACATGCACACACACATATTTCTATATATACACACATATATATATATATATATACATACATATGCTTACATTCTCACCAACACCACCACACTCTACGCACATACGCTTGCTTTGTCAATGTAAACTTGAGTTTAAAGTTAGCCAAAGTCCTTAACCGCCCCCTGAACCCTTTCTAACAATTTTGTTGTGAGGGGTTGCGTACACAGCGCCAGTTGATGCGTTAAAGTTAAAACTATGAAGTTATGAGGAACAAGTTTACAATTTTTGCCGCATCTGTTGCTGTTGATGTTACTGTAACAGTTGTTGTGATGGCAATTGTTGTTATTGTTTTTCTTCTTCACTTTATTGTTGTTATTATTACTGACTGGCTCCCTAATACATATATAAATCAAAAAACTTAATCCACTTCTTATACAAACAAGTCGTCATAAAGTATATATACTCGTGTATGCATAAATGCATTTATATGCTTAAATCTTAAAAACACATATAACCTCTTCTTTGTAAAATTAAATAAAAATGCAAATATTTTTTGAAGATATCGAAAATATTAAAATGTACGCACACGGTAAAGTTCACGCCATACGTTTGACGTCTGCCTACGTTACGACTGTGTCAAATAATTTTGCGTCTTTCCCAATTCGGACAAATTCTCATTATTCCGACATGAATCAGAAGGCTATTTGTCTGAAAATTGAAAGGGTATTTCATATGAATGTCCCTTACAGTCCGACCTCAGAAACTCGATGCAAGACTTACGCACGAATGTTTCGGCGTAACTCGCGCCCTTGCTCTTTTATGTCCAAGATGGTGCGATTGCTAAGACGTAGGATTACGGTTTGTTTAGAAAAATTACAAATACAAATTTTTTTGAGCATTATAAATACCTTGACGTGGGATTTGGTTGGCATGGGAAACTAATCTCTGACCTAAGGGGGGTACTTCAATTGGGAAGGCTAAAGGGACATTTTCTTTCAAGTACCATCAGGAGTAGACATCAGGAATTCTTAGCGCAATCTTTTGCTTCAGACTGACATTAATGAATGTCCTTACTGAGAGTTCTTTGAGTTGACCTAAGCCACGCGAGAGGTAATTGCTCCCTGCGGAATTGGATAACAATTGAGCGCTTGAATCAAACGCAATCAGAAGTTGTACAGAGGCTTCGCCTTCACAAGAAAGAAAGACACGTTCGCATAATGTCTCTTCATCTGGCATGCGAGAGTTAATCATTTAGATTGGCGATCAGCAACGTATTCTCACTTTACTTACTATAAGACATCGTGACTTTAATCCTCCGTAATGAAAAAATTCATCTATTCATATAAATAAATCAAATCTATTTTTAAGTTCATTTAAGTCATTCTGTCAACTGATTTTGCGCCTTCTTTAAATTGAACTAAAGTCTAAGTTTTTAGTTCTGATCTGATTTAATCTCTCTTCCCTTACAATGAATGGCTGTAAACTTATGCGATATTGCCTCCTCTATTTCCACGGCTAGTAAGAGATGATTTTGTATAATTTTATCTCATCTCTACTTACTTTAAAATTTAATTTTTTCAACTTCGAACTTTCCTCTCTAAGACAACTTCTTACAACTTTATTTACCCAAATAATCGTAATGTCAATAAAAAAACAAAAAAGCTTGCGAAAAGTGGACACACTGCGAAGCATCAACATAATCAATAAAACATAAGAATCTAGTTTTAAGCAACAAACTAAATTAATCGACACCAACCAAGCTCTGGAGTTTATCGCGACTAAAAAAACGTTAACCTTAGTCTTTCACTAACAACTCTATTCTCAACAACTATTCTCTGTAAGCAGAATTCTTAAATAACGGAACTGAACTTTGGAAAAACTTACTTAAACGAGTTCACAGACTAGATGTATGTCACACAATGCGTAATTGTGTTTGCTGCAGTACTCACGATCGTATGAATTAAAACAGACGTCACAAGCTAAGCTTGCAGATCTAATTTGAAAATCCTCATGATCCACTTTCAACAGCAAAAATTCTTCACTATCTGCAATTAAAATTTATACAAATACTTGCCAGAATTAACTGGCAGAGCAGAGCAAAAATGGCCCTATACGCCCATAATCCAAAAGAAACTTTTTGTAGTGTGAGGACAAAATTCGTTTTTCGTTGTTCTTTTTTTTGCAAATATTTGTTCTCGATCCTTTCCTTTTTCGCTGTAATTAACAAGCAGTCAGTGTTTGTATAAAATTTCCTTTTAGTAGCGATCACAAAAATCAAATTCAAACAATATATAGAAGAAGTGCTTTAAGTACATAAACATTTAGTTGAAGTAAATCTGATATGTATCTCGATTTCGAAGGAACAGTCTATATAAAGATACATATGTATATATGTATACAATGGCAAACTGTGCTACTGTTCTGGCTTTGTTTTGTTTATATCGTTCGTACATGTTAAGGCATACATTTCGCAATTTAAACACCAACAAACCTAAGCAAGTATACCTATTTATGTATATGTGAGCATCTGCCTATGTAGCATACTTTTATGTATACGCAAACATTTTTACCGCTTACGTATACTGAACAGAAATTGATGATAACTTTCTTGTTCCACTTTTTCTATGTGTTTCTCTATATATTTAGATATATATATATATATAATATTTGAAAAATATTAAGCCCTCAAATATTCAAACTTCACATAGAATTCCTTGTAGTGAATACATATTCAAGTGCATTAGAGCTTAAGACTAAATGATTCCGATTTTTGTTGTACTAATCTCAATATTTTTTAGACTTCAGAATATATAAACATTTTTTTAATGATGCAACAGTGCATATGAGTGTTTATCTCGTGGTAAATGCAATGCAATGATTACATATTTAAAAAAAAAAATTATCAAGCTTTATATAAAAAGATAATTTTTCTAATATATTAAACTAACTTTTTAATTTATGAAAAACTTTTTCCTTAAAGACGAACATGTAATATGCTAACAGTTAAGACCACAACAATAACAACGAAAATTCTATTATATTAAGCCACATTACTCTAAGCTTAAAGAAGAAGTTATTTCTTGTTTGAAAAATATTGTAGACAAAGTCTTTGCAATGAACGTAAAAGCTTAAAAGTACACGAACAGAAGCACTTTGATGCGTGGATACTCATGTATATGCATAAATTGCTAAAAACATTCATCTATCTATTCATTAATGCACAGTCAAAACTCTATCAAAGTGCTTGAGAAATTTGTGTGTTCGTACACAAACAGCAACCGAAATGTGCAACGGTACGAACAAGTGTACTTGGATATTTGGGTACTTACATCAATACATCTTTGCTTACCGTACTTACTCATAAGGTATGAAGGAATGTGAATCTCGGTGCTCTGCACTTATCAACATCGCAATAATATACATTCAATCAATCGATTTTCTGTACTAATAGACTTGCTGAGTATGCACAAGATACATGCATATGCTCATATTGAATATATAAAAATAAAAGTTTACACTTTAAAGACATCCGTGGAATACAATAAAATGAAAATAAAATTGATGTAAATAAAATTTAAATAACGCAATTTAGTCCCTAATGCGTGAAAACCTATTGTGGGGTGCACAGGGAATGCTTCTTTATATCTGTTTAAAGAACTGAAATTGCGATCGATATGATAAGAATGCCTATCTTAAGTCCTTCTGTGTGTTGCGTACATCCGCACATACCTGTCTCTTATACACATCTAGATGTGTATAAGAGACAGCACAGGGAATGCTTCTTTATATCTGTTTAAAGAACTGAAATTGCGATCGATATGATAAGAATGCCTATCTTAAGTCCTTCTGTGTGTTGCGTACATCCGCACAAACTTAATATACCCCTCTACCATAAAACAAAAACAACCATGATTCACGCGGATGGCACATAATTAAAGCCAAATATTTTACTACAGAATCCAAAATTCTATCAAACGTAATCTTATGATGTTTGGAAAAGAAAATGAAAATGAAGACTCGCGAAACAAAATGAAATGACTAAATTTATCTGAGTAGTTACGTAATATAAATAAAGCCTTCAAGACAAACTGCCACCCGCAACTATACATCACTAGTTACATTCAATCGTTGAAACAACTCCATCCAATGCGCGCGACTCAGTGTTATCTGAAGCAATGGCAATTTTATTTCCAATCTAATCCTTCAATTGCGATTGCATCCATTCATTAAATATATCCATTTGATCGCAAGGGTATATGATTCATACAAACTGAACTTCGGCTTCTGCCTGCATATTTCATTCAAGCATTGTTGCGGCATGCATGATGCCGGCATTATGCAGCGGCGCTTGCCAATCGACGACTGAAAATTAATCCACGCATTAGCGAACTGTTAACACAACTCTCTGCAATTTTCTTGCATTGTCTTTGGTGCTGCCATCTCACGGTCATTATTTCAAATAAGAAAGTCGCATTTAACGGTTTTTGTCACGACTTACAGACAGAGTGTTGACGAACGCAATAATTTTTGCTTGTAAATAAATAATTAAGTTATTTAACAGAGAGTAGCACGTTCGTGATGTTATTTAACAGAGAGTAGCACGTTCGTGATGTTATTTAACAGAAAGTAACACGTTCGTGATGTTATTTAACAGAAAGTAGCACGTTCGTGATGTTAGAAACGAATACAAAATTGAAAAAAAGAAAATTAGATGCACTTCAGGTAATTGTTTCTTTTCACAAGCAAATTTTTGCTTATATTTGCGTAGCTCGCTTTTATGAACTTTTAAAGTGAATTTATTCGATTTGCGAGTGATTGAAGGTGAAATTGAGATTAATCTCATTTTCCCTCCAATTTCCATCAGTATGTGCGGTATTTGGAACATCATCATGTGAACTAATGTACGAAGAAGTTAACTAGCTTTTCCCAATGCTTAAATTTTTTAATTTAATTCTCGCTAGGTATCTAATCGATTTTTAAAAATTAGGCTATTGGCATTTATACAAAAAAACTGGTAAACTTATCCAGGAACACGTGTAGGATAAAAAGTAAAGTATTTTCGCCTTTTGATATGTCATAAAGAAAGCAGATAGCTGTTCAACACCAACGTGAACTCTTTACTGATGTCTGAAGATAATTAAATTTTCCCTTAATTAACGTGAAGAAAACAACAAAAAGCATTTAAATTCTTTTTTATCGCTTACCACTTTATTTTTCCCAGTTTTTCGATACAATTATATACATATAAGTTTTTTTGTACGTCGTCTATAATCTCCATACACTTATAAGTAAATATTATGCTTAGTTACAAACGTAATGACAATAAGGCCGAGTCTAGTACGCGTTAGTGGGTAGTGTGAAAAGTGCAAGGCAAAAATCAACTTTCTCCTGTGCTTTCGTTAGCTTTTTCTGTTCCATGTTATCGAATAAGAATTCCTTTTGTTTAGAATAAATGTGAATTCAAAAGGTGGTACTGCGAATTCAGGGAGGTACAGCGAATTCAAAAGGTGGTTCACCGAATTCAAAAGGAGGTACAGCGAATTCAAAAGGTGGTGCAGCGAATTCCAAAGGTGGTACACGGAACTCAGGGAGGCACAGGGAATTCAGGGAGTTAAAAAAAGAAAACATATGAAATTGTTTACAAATCAAAGAGAGAATTCAAAAGAAAACATATGAAATATTTTTTCCTTCAAGATTTTTACAAAATTTTTTTAAAAATTGAAAAACTGAAAGTGAAGAAAAGGAGGAGTAATTGAGACAACTTTGTTGGATATATATATATACAAGGAGATTTATTTATTATTTAAGTAAGTGCATTTTTTGTTTTGGGTTTGGTTTTTTTTTATGTCAACATTAAATTGAACATTTTGGGACCAGTTTGGTAGCGAAATATGTGGAATTGCACGCGAAGTAATGGATGATAAATCCTTAGCAAAGGACGAATGTAAAAGATTGCAAATAGAAAACGCTGCAAATTGCAGTCCAGAGGCAAAATTAGTAAAACTGGCCGATAAATTGGATAATTTAAGGGATCTGCAAGTGTCTTTGCTTGTAGGAAGGAATGAGGTTTGTTGTATAATACCTTTGGCTCACGGACCAACATTTTTGAAAATAGATTTAGTTTAGCTATTTTTGCTATCACTCCGTGCGGAACGGCGTAGTTGGTTAAAAATTCGGGGACTGGGAAATATTATTTGTATATTATACACAAAAGTAAACATCTACATACGTATAGCAATCTTGATTTATAATCATTAACAATCCATCTATCGTTATATCTTTGAGAGACTCAAGGTTTTCTCTTTACAAATTTCTTAGAGAGAATGTTTATATGGGAAGGAATTTGTTTCAGCTTTTGTTTACTTCTATCAAAAAACATATGTATTTTTTCTCATACGCATTCTGTGTGGTTTTTGTTCATTTTTAGAGACTCTACGTTTGGTTTAAAAAATTCAGTCAAAATGACTAATTTTGGGCAAGATGGTATAACATATACACCTTTTAATGGAGCAACAGCAGCACTTGCGACGAATTTGTTGATTCCACGCAAGAAGAGGGTAAAGAAAAAGAATAGATAGCAGCAAGACCAACACAAGGAACGTAAACGCATCAATGATGATTTAATCACTCTAGGCGCCACAGCCGTTTGTAATGATCTGCCATTAAAAATTTAAAAACACGTGGCGGCTCATCTCTATTGGGTATTAAAAAATATATTAACGGAGCTTATAAATGCGTTTTACAGAAGTTGGCTCCTTTCATTATCGGGTCCAGCAACTAAAAATCCTAAAGGAAAAGCGAATGCTAGTGAAAAGAAAGCTAAAGAAAAGACTATTCCAGCTGTTGATAAAAATAA
This sequence comes from Glossina pallidipes, assembly GCA_000688715.1. Lineage (NCBI taxonomy): Eukaryota > Metazoa > Arthropoda > Insecta > Diptera > Glossinidae > Glossina > Glossina pallidipes. Next base: position 267,801 of record KK499970.1, read on the forward strand.
AAAGAAATCTGTAACTGACACAAAGAAGACTGCAAGTGCACTAAGGTAGTACAAAAGTACTACCGCGGCTGCTAGCAGGAAAGCGGGAAAAAATAATTGTCCAAAGTGTTCGCTCACTTACCTTAATTGAAATAAAGTGCAAGATATTATTAAAATATTTGTCAAATTTATTAAAATTTTTCTTCTCAAATTATCTTATTACTCTGAATAATTTGTATTATTATTATTCATTTATTGTTTGTAATCTTTTCTTGTCTTTTATTTGTTTATTTACTTTTCCTTTTGTTGTTGTTGTTGTTGTTTAAAATGTATTAACTTTTTCTTAATTGCTATTTATAGTTAATTACCTTTTATATTAATTACAATTCTCTGAAGTTCACAATAGATATTTATGCTTGCATCAATGCTGGATGATCTTTTATAGGAAAATAAAATCATAAATATTTTAAAATAATAACTGGTTTCGAAAAGCGCATTATATTTTACAAAATGTTGAATAATGTTTTTAAAGACTTTTAATATCAATAAAACTATAATTAATTTATTGAAACAAGAGTAAACAAGAGTATAATTATTTTACGGCCATTTTTTCACGATTATATTTAGGGGCGTATTTCATGGAATTTCATACTTAACTGACGACTTACTTTCGACATTCTCACATTCAGCCAATGTGTTTTGTGCAAACCTATGCAAGATGGTGCAAACTTAGCTGTTTCCAGGCTGATAGGTGGGTCTCTTTAAGCTTTCTATAACCAAGTTTCCATGTAAGCATGTAAACGAGTTGGAATTGATCTTTGTTATACGCTTTGTTATACCTTTCTATTCAGAATCCCTCTACCTGGGTTAATTTAAGTACGTCTATCTGTCTGCATGTTCATGTAAATTTGCGTTGAGCTTAGCGATCGCCGCTTTTGGGATATTTCGATTAAATCGAAAGCGCACTAACGTGTCTTTGTTGAAGAGCGGACGGAGGCCAAGGCCTCCGATCACTCTTTAATATAATATAAGGCCTTATTTTGAAAAGACCATTATATGAAAAATATATTCCATTTTCAATATTTGTCAACAAGCATGGGCAAAAAAGACCATAAGTTTAATGTTCAACATTTTAATGGAATGGTACCGCTTTCTGAACCCTCTTCCCAACAAAAATGAAAAATAAGATATTTGATGATATAAGATTGATACGAAAAATTGTTTTTTTTTTTTTTTTGTATGGCAAATTTGGGCTTGCATTTTTTGCACGTACCTTTTCAATTCTTTCCCAAGGTACTCATGAAATGTTAAACTTTATATGGTAACAAATTGCCTTTCTGATATATCATGACAACGATAGATGAAGCGTTGAATTAGCCGAAGCGACGTGGGCCTTACCTGACTATACAACTTGTTAGAATATAAGAAAGAAGAAAAGGGAAAGATTTAATTGGAGTATGTGCGATAGTAGAAAGATTGGAAATTGCTTATCTAAATATCATGATTACACTATTTCCATCAATCGAGTCTAAGGATAATTTTAATGTAACTGCGAGCGATGAAGTGCATATAGCAATTAAAGAAATCTTTAGGAAAACTTATTATAATCACGAAATATCTTGTAATAATGGTGAAGATGCGACTTTTTTTCCCACTACTGTGGACTCCTACAAGGTTTAACAGGCTGTCTTAAGAGAAGTGCTAAATTTCTAAACTACAACTAATATTTCCGATAATTAGTGCAATTTTAGTTACGTTGAATATTGAAGCTATGTATGAGTGAAAAAAATGTTAAAATATAACAACAGTCTCACAAGGCCGGCGATTAAGGATACGTTATGATACCACTTTTGTCATAAGGTACCAAAAGCTGGCTACATACGTACGCTATACAGCATTACGTCACTTTACGTAAGAGCGGGTCCAAAAATAAATTTGCTTAAACGTATTACTAACAAAGAATGATGCATAAGTTCTGAAAGTGAGCCTGCGTGCTTTAAATACGGCGATGCAAATTTATCACCACTAGTAGGGAACAATTTTCATCACAAGATGTTAAAATTGTACTAGTTTTTGTCGAAAAATATCAAAAATGGCCAATTTTTCTCATACGTTTTAAAAATAAACAAATGTCCAAGTCTTTAATAACATCATCCTGTACGTATATTACTATTTTATGTGTATTAGTTACAATTAGTCCGAAATTGTCCAGTCCATGAACTTCCTTGTGGCAATCTCATCATCGACATAATTAATTTGTCTATTCGTCCGCTTAGCCAAAGGCGTTCAATTTGACCTTGACAAAACTGGATTAGCCTTGGTTTTAATTCGGTTTATCAATTTATAATATTGGTCTTGGCGCCAGTTTCAATGATCTTGTAGTTAAATTGACTTTGAATATAAAGGGCTGTCAATATTGAAAGTAGTATACAGTGGATATTTAAAACCTGCCCGAAAAATGTATCAGAGAGAGATGCATCAGAGACCCCATTGAATAGACTTATAATGATAGACATAATCAAAATCAATATCTGCATAATAATACTATTGCCGATATAGCATTAAAAACATCAGATCTAAACTTTGAACATTTCTTGATTATGAGAGCGGTTTAGCTGAGTTTTTAATCTAAGCTGAAGGAGCTTTCTTTCCGTTCTTTCTTTTTAGAAAAGGTTTTGAAATCGTGAATGGAGGAAAGTGTGATCTAATATAAACATATATATATATATATATACGTATAGAGCCTCCGATAAGTATTTTTGCATTTTGCGTACACAACAATCGAATGCAGCCGTTAAGGGAATTGAGTTTTTTTTTTATTTCCATTTTAGAATTTCACGTTTATCGTTTTTTTTTTTTTTCCATGGCCAGAAAGTAATTTTTACATGAATGCAGGGATTTATTTTACGCTTTACATATGTTGGTATTCATATGTTTACTGCAATCGTACTTACGCACGTACGCATTAATATATAAATTCAAATTAATCTAAAGTAAACGCTGTATATATAAATTAACTAGAATGTATAAATGGGAACTTCTTTACTTTGTGTTTTTTAAAACTTTAATTGATTTAATTGATTTGCAAATTTTTTTTCTTCTAATTTTCATTAATTATGTAACTGGAACACAGCAATCAGGCATAAAATTATCATGTACTTATACATTAGTAAATGTGTTTGTTTACGTTTTATAAATCAGTGAAGGGAAATTAACGGGGAACACAAATATTACAATAAATATAATTTAACTAATTAAAATATAGAATTAAACATTCAACGAAACATTTAAGTAAACATATTGAGTAATAAAAAGTCTCCTTCCTTTCTTTCATACCCTCTTTCATACCATCAAAAGATAAGGGATATAACCATCTTCTCATCATTTCTTTTTTAATGCGCGAAAGTGCCCTTGAGAGATTTCAGAAAACGTCTGCCTCCTTGATCAGGAGAGGATTCTTAGTGGTACAAGTAGTAGGCTTACTTATGGTATCTTTCCGTTTTTCAAAAGCTTGCTGCGGATAGCAATGAAATATGTCAACTTAAGACCGAAAAAAGGATGTGGTTTCATTGTTGAACACGCAACCAACTCGGATATCCTTAGCAAGGAAGAAAAAGAATCTTAATTTTAATCATTGCGAACTTAGGGTTAATTCAGTCATGTCCCACTGTCCGTTCTACGAACTATGATTGAAACGTTGACAAAAATCGTCATAGGAAGAAAGCTTAGCAATGTTGGCGATGAGATTTATTGTTTTTGTTCAAAAATTTTTTTATATGATCAATCCAGAAAGCCAGGAAGAAGTGAGGAAAGAGAAAAAAAGAAGTATGAAAATGGTGGCCGCAGGAGGTATGCCCAATCAGTAAGACTTACGACTAAGCTCTCACTAAGGCTACGACCAAAGTAAACTCTACCGCATTGAAATTTGAACCCGCAAACACTGACTTGGTAGTCGCGATTCCTACCTATAGACTGAACCCATTAACAATCAGGAAAATATGCATACGCATATGAAGGTCATAGAAATTACGTAGGTCCATGTGGACAAAATATTTAAGATGGTGGGTGCTTAAAATACGCTCAAGGTCAACTTTCCTTTACATCTCTTGCTTAGTGTTGTTGTTCAGTTTATACCAACCTTGAAAGTAACTTAAATAATCGTTCTTTTTATCTTTATAATATTTATTTAAAATAATAAAAGTTCAAATAAAAATTTTAACAGAAATGTTTGTAATTTAACAAAAAAAAAGAGAAAAGAAAAAGAAGAAAAACTTAAAACATTTACAAATTGCTTAAATAAAATCGGCTAAATGCACTTAGATAAACGGTCGCTGCACAATGTAAAAACAGTTAACGATTTCTTCTCGGTAAGTGTTGTGACTTAGTTTAAGTAAAAAGTGTTTTTTTTTTCTTTTTTTTTTTACATTTGTAAAAAACTTGATTGGAAAAAATCAACTCGTTGCTGTACAGGCATACATTTTCAGATTAATTAAAATATGGAAAAAAAGAAACTTATGACAATTATCTAAATGGATTAATACTACAATTGAACCAATATTTTTATTATTATAATTAATATTGGGCACACACATACACAGGTCCTCTTTACATAAATCACTCTAAGGCATTAACACTACAGTTGCTAAACTATACCGTAAACGGACCCCATTCACACTCTCTATCATTCAAAGCGGTTGCCGTTCGTTTTATTACATTCATCCAAGTTCTAGTAAAACATTTCGTATTTAAAAAAATTTCTCGATTTGCGTGAACCCATCAATAAATATTGTTGTTCTTGTTTCTGTTCATCATCTTCTTCATCATCCTCATCGTCCTCCTGATCAAATACATTTTCATAATCTTCATTTGCTCTTTGCCATTTCTCTTCCTCAGCAATTTCCTCAATCATACACTCGAGACCGCCCATCATTTCCTGTTCTTGTTCCTCTTTTCGTCTGAGCCCAAAATAATTGTATTTCATTTGATCTCATATAATACTTTCATCATTTTTACGTGTTAAACGTATGGTTGTTGTTGTTGCAGTTGAGCCACCGCTATCACCATTTTCATCGCTGGCACTGTTAGGTCGACTGCCACCTTCATTACTATGAGTAGTAGTTACAACGATATTCTCGTCGTTATACAAATCGAAATCTTCCTCGTCGTCATCGTCATCATCATCGTCGTCCGAAGTTGCCGTTGCCAATAAGGCGGTAGTTACTTTACTATTTTTACCAGCACTACCCAAGCCCATGGCGGCGCCAACACTCATGCCTCTTTTGATTTGAGCACGTGGCGTCAGTTTGGGCAGCAATGGTTCTCGACCACTTGTAACTGCTCTTAACAATTTCTCGCTATTTGGTCTGACAGCAGGTGGTTTACGCTCCGTCTCCGTTAAGTCTGAATCCCATTCATCGCCATGCGGTTCACACAATGACTTTGAGTGTCCATGATGATAAGATTCCTCGGGGATAGTGTCTCTGTATAAGTTTATGATTAGAAAATTCAATGATTGTCGACTTTTTTTAACGAAATGATTTTTAAAAATTTTGACAAAAAAAATTCTCTTTTTTTTTTTTAATATAAAACAAAAAAAAAAAGAAAATGGATATGTGAAGAATTGTACAAGAAGTTTTTTAAGAGTTCTAGGAAAAGAATGTGCAAATATTAAAATTTTTTACATTTACTTCGCTTTCGATATAATTTTGAAACAAGAGATAGCTCTCCTATTTTAATATTCTCTCCATTCAATCAGATAAATACGTTCGACATTCACTTCTTGAAATGCATGAGGCAAAGCATTAAAAAAAAAGAAACAAACTATACACACAATTCTAGGGATCCAGTCCGCATCCGCAATGAACTAATAACTTACAACAGATTTAGGGAGTGTGAGCACATTGCTTCTCCCTTTCCTATCCTCGGAAACACATATGGAAAAGTGTTGACAGATCTAAGATTCATTCTTTCAAAATTTCTAATTGTTGCTATTGCTAAGAGGAACAGGTAAGAAAACTACATTCGATCTTGACCGAATCTTTTATATCCATCATCATTATCCTAAAAAAACTAAGACAAAGGAAAAAACTTAATTGTCACATCCGGTAATAATGGGCAGACGCAGCTGAATTTTTCTACTTTTAGCATAACAGCTGAACCTTGTATGGTTTCTGTGTTGTACTTTATGAGTAACAAGCGAGAAGGACGGAAAGCAAAGATTTTCACAGTTTTTGTTTTATAGGAACGTGGGCGTTGTGGGAGTGTCATATGTGTGACTGTTAGCGCCATTTTCAAATTATTTTGTAAATTTATGGGCGATAACTTCATTTTTGCAAATGAGAAATGCTTATCCCAGATACTACCCAGTTGGACAGACGGACAGATGGGCATGCTTAGATGTATACCCAGTTTGAGAATGGGGAAGAAATTATATTCTTCATGGAGTTTTTGCTTCTGCGTGTTTCAAAAGAATTGAAAAAAAGTTCAATTCCGATACACTATAATATTGAGTAGGTACTGCAGCATCCGCCTGAGTGAAAACCCGATTTTTTATTACTTTTGAAGGAACAAAGTGTTCAAAGTGAAAGCGTGCTCTTTAGATCGGTTTGATTCATTTTCAATACTAACCCACGTGCAACCACTTCAATGTTTCTGCGAAATTTGAAGTTGATAGCTTCGTTTTTACGGCGAAAGAATGTTTACAGACGGACAACCGGGCAAGAGGACGTGAGTAAATTGATTCACACATATGTGCACCTTGTGAAGTCCCTCAAGCTTTTCACTTGACGTTGCAAACGTTTTGACAAAACGAATATACATACTCCTTGCTTATCGTTCGGTGAAGGGTATTAAAAAGTGGATACAGAAAGCCAAATTTTTACCCATCAAACATGGCAAAGAATTAGCAACGGAACGAAATAATTCAAAAAGGAAAAAAAATTAACTTTGAAATATTTTCATCAATCACTGCTAATTAAGGCGAATACTATCGAAAATCAAAATAATATATAAAAAGAAAAAAAACCCAATCGAGGTAAAAAAATGAATATCATCCCTCAAGCATGCTCTCTGTAACGAATCAAATTACGGTGATGCGGAAATCATTTCTCAATTGTAAAAGTTATAACAAAATGTAACGAGATCGTAATAAGCGTGTGCTTGAGTTCAATTTTGCTTTAAATTATTTCTGAAGAAGATACTGTGTAAGCCTTTTTTTCAAATGGGCTCAAATTTATTCTGTAAAACATCAACATGGTTATTTAATATAATTGCTAGTAACATTTTTGATTTTAGGTTATTTTGGCATATATAACTCATCACCCAACAAGCCTACGATCTAACGCACATATGGCAACACTGTTGACAGATCCATATGATTTCTAGATAGTACTAAGCTTCAAACGATATGCCTCAAAATTTCACGATATTTCGATTAATTAATTTAAAGATATCAATAGGAATCGGAAACGATGCTATATGTATCTCACTTACCTAACAAAGCAATAAATAAACAACATTGAATTCAACTGAGCTGCTTATCATGTATTCTGAGCAATTAAGATTCTGTTGAGTCCATATACTAGTTACGTAGCTTTGGTTCTTTTTTTTCTCATTAATAAAAAATATTACTAAAAAATCAAAGTATTCGCACATTCTTTCAAATATTCCTTCTTAAGAAAAAAATAAAAAAAAATTGAATTCATTTAAAATAAAAATCGACTAATAAGCCACTAAAGGAAACCATTTTAACAAAATTCTGTTATCATTGTACGAGATGGTCTAAAAAGTCGTAAGTCTGCAGAGAATTTATTTAGTGTGTATTCGCATTTTTACTAATACACAATTTCAATACATTTTAGACCACCTAGGGCTTGTAATAAAAAAAAAAAAGAAAATGAATGGAAAAAATTATTAAAAAAGATTAACAAAATCAAAAAATTAAATTAAAATTACATGTAAAAAATTAAATAAACTAAAAATTCTCAACGTAAGTAAAATTCAGTTTTAGTAGATTTTTTATTAAAGTAAAAGGTTTGTGGGGATATAAACATTCATGCATTTTAGCATTCTATTCAATTTAATAAAACAACATGCAAATGTAAATATTAAAATAAAGTAAATAATATTGCAACAACAAACAAAAAAGGAAGTAATTTATTGTTAAAAAAAAAAAAGCCGTAATTTACAAGCAAAACAACAAAACAAAATTAAGTATTGTTGGTAAATGAATAACTATTATATAGAATTTGTTTCTTTTTTTTTTTTTAATGCAACTCTTTAAACATTGTTAGTTATTATATTATATTACTGGCCTGAATATATTCAGTATATTTACACATATATTTATTGTTATATGTACGTAATTATTAATGGAACAAAGATAATTTCAAATAATAATTATATGCTTAAAAATTTATTGTGATATTAAAAAAGAAAACAAGTAATAAAACTAAATTCGCAATGAAGCGAGCGAATCTTGGATACCCACCACTTTTATCTTACACCGAGACTTGTTTTTTCAACCGGAAAACCGGGCTCGCGGAAACGTTTTATCCCATAAATTTCACTTTCAATCATGAGTTATGGGTAACAATATTGCTTTATAAATGATTGATTTGCGGGAGTACGTCATTGAATCGGAAATAATTTCACATTTGATTAAAAGACATCAACCAAGAATAGAAATCATCAGTAATTTTTGCAGTGAGTTGAAGAGACTTAATGGTGGACAACTCGGTAGGGAGGGACAAACAACAAACAAATTAAAGATATGCAGAGTTTATAGCTGCGTACTTTATATTACAGACAGAATGACAAAATTAATATGCACTTAATGCTCGGTGGTGGGCTGATTATAAAAATACAATACAATTTTATAGGTTTTTTTCTTTTTTTTTTTAAAAGAGATAACATGCATTCATTGTTTTCAAACATAATTTATTTCGTTTTATATTATAAATAAAGAATATCAATTTTAATATATTGACGTGTTTTATTGCTTTGTAAAACAAAAAGTTCAAATTGTTTCTTAATAGTGTTTCTTATTGTGTTAAATATTTTTGTTTATTAAAAACCAATTAACTACTAATGTATACAATAAACCTTAAACCAAATTTCTTGGTACAAGATACCGGTATTAAGAGCGGAACAAAAAAATTATTTTCCAATTGCCTTTCTGATAGTTAGAAAATCTTGTTCACAGAGTATGAGCACCCTGTCAGTATACAGTACTTTTTACGTAACATAGGAACCGACTAACTAAACTTTTAACGCTAATAAAGTACGCAGAGTGAACTGCATGTCTTAGTTAATGCACAGTACATTAGTAAGACTAAATATACTAACTATACTAAATGTAAATTGCGTTCGCTTGCGTGATCTCTTAATCCGAAGTTTTTCGTCTGTTAGCGACATTGCTTTGCATGTCGTGCATGCATATTTGCCATTTAAAATTGCGATTGGCATCTGCAGAGACAAAAGTGCACTGACACGTTTTGCAGCTTTTTTTTTTTTTTGATTATTTTAGTTGAACAAAGTACACCTATTTTCAAGTCTAATCAACAAATGCAGGCCAGGTTTCAGCTAACTGTTCCAATTCTTTTGAGAGTTGTGCTAATAAATCCACCAGCTTGGCCACTTGTGCACACTTTTTTCAAGAAATTAAGATTTCAGTCCTAAGCAATTTTGTAAGAAAAAGTACGAAATTCCATGGAAAATAGTCTCTGACGTCATCATCAGTGGTTGTTACAATCCAAAAACAGCCCTCATCTTTTATGAGTGGCAATACATTATCCTTAAGAAAGAATATTATAAAAATGTAGGCGATTCGAAACAATTAAATTCAATATTCTGATAAACGAAAAACCTCTTACGTAAAAAGTACTGTATTCCATCTTCAATGGAAAAAAAAAAAGATTTGACGGTAAATATATGAGAAAATGATACTAACAGTAATGGGTCTGGCCCCCGAGCACAAAAAAGATTGCAAAAGTACTTGTTGTCTAAAAAGATATGCTTGTATAGGCTTGCAAAATGAAACAAAAAGAAGGCAATGGTATAACCTTAATGTTTAGTAAGAATATAACAACGAAAAGGATAGCGAACATTCAGATAATGATCTTTTACAAGCAATGAATAGAAGATGACAAGAAAACAAATTCAGTTAGTTATTTAATAATAATATTTAATGGTAAAGGAGATAAAAACAAGCACAAAACCGAAACAGAAATCTGAAAAACACATTTAAATATACATTAACATTTACACTTATGTACAATTATAGAAAATATTATATTTTTTCAAAAAATTTTATTTAAAAGTTAAAAATTAAAATGCCTTATTAATATACTATTCAAATACAATTTAACTTTTAATTTTAAATTTAATTATGGCATTTTATGCTTTATACCGAAAGTAGTAAAGTAATTCATCTGACACACCCTCTAAGAGGCAGTAAGGTATTATTGTGTCTTGTAACACGAACAGTTTCATTATTGATTTAATTGACTACACACCGAACATAAATTAGTCTTACTTATAACCATCTATAGGCACTACAAAGCTACTTTGACTAACGCAATATTTTTATGTTTGGCCTTTAAATAACATTTAGAACAAATCGTTTATAGAAAAGCATAAAAATTAAACTAAATGAAATATATTTTCTTTCCATTTTTTTTTTCAAAATTTTTAATTAAAGAGTTGCAAAAGAAAATAATAAGCGAAACATTTTATTGGGTCCTTGAAGCCCAAAAGGGTTTGAAAATCTGAAAACGTTCGTGCAAAATATGCCACTGTACTAAATTTCGTCAAAGTGCTCAATAATTGCGGCCTGTAAAGTGAACAAAAGAAAGGCGGACGGACGGAGGGACAAGCTTAAATTGATTAGAAAAATGATTATCAGTCAAACGCACAGACTCTTGCACCACAAGTATCAAGTGAGGATATAGAAATAGATGCTATTGTAAACCAAAAATCGTCAATAGCTTTGTCTAAGAACATTTGCATATGAAAAAGTTTGATGTCACTAGAGATAACATAAGACACATTGCCAAAATTCCTTAAATATTCAACACATCACTAGTATCCGCGTAACTTTTATTCCGATCCATATTACAGAATGAACTAAAGACCCTTTACTACGCAAACGATTCGATTCTGAGACGAATCGAAACGAATCCGTTCCGGTATTTCTTTGTGAAACGTTTCTCACAGATCTTTAAAGTGAAAAGAGTGTTAAGCCATTACATTTTCCCTTTAGAATGTATGTTGCTAAGTAATGATGTAATCATCAAAATATAACGAGGGAAGATAACAAAAATATATCACTCAACTAAAACACTGGACACTTGGCCCTGAGGCTTTCTCGTTCGGTTCATTATGAATTTTTAATGGAAATCTTTCATTCCTTTTAATCAAAATTTAATATTACTTCGTGTAAATAAATGACCATTAATCTTAAGGTCTGCTTAAGATATTAAGCTTCCTCGATAGCACATAATATATATCACACTACGATTATATTAGAAATATTAAAGAATCCTTAAAAATAGATTTTTTTATTATTGGCGCCTATGCTTTATATCTTGTTTTCTTTTTTTGCATATATATATATCTATTTTTTTTTTTTTTTTGGATATATATATATATATGTATATATATATTTTTTTTTGTTTAGTATTTAAAAAATCTTCTCTTTACAATAATATCGCATTTTTCTTCAATATTTTTGCTTCTCTATTTTTCTAAACAACTAAACACTTTGACGCTTTACAATAAATCTACCGCTAAAAAAAAAAAGTAAAGCAAATGATAAAAAATTAAGCATACAAATGATCAAAAAAAAAATTAAAATTGGTTAATATTTAAAAAAAAGAAAAAAACAATAACCTTAAAGAAAAAGTATTAGTTACTTAGTTAGGATTATGGTGAAAGTATTCAGTTGGCCTCTAGGCAATTAATAAGAAAATTAAAAAATCATTGATATTATTATTGAAAATTTTAGTTATTTTAATATAAACAATAAAACACGTGTTAAGAATTTATTGTGTGTTTTTTCTAAAAATGTTCTTTTCTCGTTAAATAAAATTGTATTGTATGCATACTTAGTGCGCATAGTATGCATGTTTAGTTTTATTTCTTGAAGTAAAACAAATTATAAAATCATTATTAAGCCATACAAATCTGGCTTCATTCTTATACATAAAACCCATAAACGTTGTGCATATTAATTATATTAGATTTTTTTTTTTTTTTAATAAAAATAAAGAGATGTTTTTTTTCTTTTTATATTATAAAAGTTTAGAAGAAAAGCTAATTCCAGTAAGAGGAGTGTTGATAAGTAGCTATCATAGCCGAAATTTAAATTACTGACCTAAGGTAATAAAAGCAAATAATTGAGAACTATATCCTACTCTCTCTTGCGTATCTTCTACGTGCTTGTTGTACAATTTACTATTTAACTTTACTGTCCAGGGAGTTCGCATTCAAAAAATAATTAGACAAAAACAGGCTTGTATGGCACAGTTGCGCTTTTAATAAGTATATAAGAAGGTAAAGTTAGCTGTTATATATTGGAAGAGATTCTAAACATTCAACAGCTACTTGGTAATTAGTAAGTATTCATCATCTCTTCCAAAAAGGAAGGTAGCTCCAGTTTGGCGTAAAATTCACTTTTTATTAACATCTTAGCATCTTAGATGAACAGATTAACCTATTAAATTAAATAATTGTGCAACATCCACCATAGATTGACAGACCTCAAGGCAGATACTCTTATGCTTCTTGGAAATTAGGATTTCTATAAAGGCAAAGTTAAATTTCTAAGCTTTTATGCGATCGGAAGGATTAGTGGGCACCACTAAATTTACTTGCTTTATTACTTAGATGAAAAATACACACTTTTTGTAGCCGGAGTTTGGTACAGATATCCGGGGCTTACAAACTGTGAATGCGGACAGAAATACTGGGAAATCAACTGATTAAGACAAATAATATTGTGTCCGAATAATAAGGTGAATTTGTTCATAACCTCAAAAATTCTTATTTTCAATTAATTTTGTTTTCGAAATTGGTAGCACTGTGACCGACGTCTGTGTCAAATTTCAAATCATAAACATAATTAATGTTTTAGCTGCGGTTGGTTTTTTCCGATTTTTATAATGTCTGATCCTGTTGAGCAAAGAAGTTGCATCAAATATTGTTTGCGATTATTACGGCAGAAGAGACTTGAAGACGTGCAATTTCGAACGAATCTCAAGCCACGATGGAAAAAAAAACATCAAAGTCACTAAAACATTAAGATGTTGTTAACAGTTTTCTTCAATTATTCTAACTAATAGGACTATGTTAGTGCACAGATCATTAATGTCTGCAAATTGATTAACGAAACAGAATATGAAATGCAAATTAAAGTTTTCCATAGCAAATTGGACGAAAGCACAGTGGACATAAAGAAACTTATCTCATGATCAAGAATATATATCTAGAGAATAAAATCGTCGATTCGGAAGAGATGAAAAAAAATATTCCTAAACAAGTTTGATAAGACAAACGGAAAGCCCTTAAAGTCCTTTTAAATTAAAAATGATATCGACCCCGATTATAAGTCTTTATACCGAATATTTGCAATTTAAAGCTGGAGAATTTTACCTTGGTTTTGAAAGCATCCATTTTATAACTTAAACCAAGCAAAAACACTGTAGTCATTACATACCCTTCATCGCCTCACAGTTGTTTATGTAACGATTTTCGAAAATAAGGCGTTATATGGGAAGTGATCGAAAAAGTCGTCGAATCCAAACCATTTTCAAACGCCCCAAATTTGCCAAAAATATCTGAAAAATTGCGACCCCTATATTGAACATGACAATAGAAGATGGATAGACGGACAAACAAGCTTACACTGATTCAAGCGGTATTTCAGAAAATGATTATGAATCGATAGGCCTTCTATGACAAAACAGGTCGGTGTACCAGATTTCATCAAAATCAAAATCTCAAAAGTGGAGACAGTAGAACAAGAGAATACAAGATGGATAAACGGACAGACAAACGGTGATTCAGAAAGTGCCTCCGAATAAATTGGTATAAGAAAATGTAGATCTATCTCTGCGTGTTGCATACGTCCACACAAGCTTAATATCTATAGGATTTTTAGATCATTAAATATATATGTCCCCAATGAGGTCGGTAGAAGTCGAGTGCTTTTCATTTTTGCAGATGCTCTATTTTCTGTTGCTTTCCCTTCCTATCGCGCGTCCTACTTTTGATATGCAAATAGTGGTACCGAACTACGAAAGGGCTAGGCTTGCTGATCTTAGTCTGAACAACCCCCGTATTTATCATACGGAAAATATATTAAAAGCCGATTTTTTTGAAATTTATTCAAAAAATTTTCGAAAATCTCTTCTAGATAGTGGTAGTAAAAGCTGTTGAGTAATTTCTTTACGGAGACTTTTGAACTGAAAAGTTGACATGATCGCATCGACAATAAGCCGATGAAAAACTCAAGTTACTGAAAACGGATTCTAGTTAGAATCAAATACGGAAAGGAGACTGAAATTCAATTTTCACCAAACTGTGTTTTCCAACTCAAAATTAACTTAACATAAAGTTTCAAGATAAATTTTTATAATTTTATCCTCTCCTCTGCGAAAATTAACTAAAAATTTTGAAATTATAAAATGTTTTATATGTTTTGTTAAAAAAGTTTGTCGTAATATGTGTGTAAAAGTTTTTTAAAAGATATTGATTGAAGAAAGGAAATCTTATTTGAAAACATTTCTTTATTTTTAGTTTTTAATTAATATTTTAGGCTTTTAATAAAGTGCAAGACACATTTAGTAACTAATTAAAACATTTAAATTATATATTAACAACATAGTTATACATAAATGCTGCAGATTAAAATACACTTAACACAGTTAAAAACAAAATTAAATCATGCAGTTATGATTTTATCCTTGAATTTGGGGAGTATCGGTTAAGTTTAGTTAAAATTAGTACATCATCGTTAACAATACTATGTAGTATTAGTAGTAATAACAAAAAGATTATGGCAGCTTTTAGAGAAACGCACAAGTTTTGAGTTGCGATTTGTGGTGACGACAAAAAATGCTCTAAAAGTTCATTTTATATAAAATATGGAGGATTAGGAGTGATGCATATATATTGTATATAACTGTTGTGATGAGGGTAGTAGTTGTGCATTAGTGATTGGTTGATGCTACGGGCCAATTTGTCGCAGAAATCTCAAACCTTCTAATGGAACTAGAGACGACATCATATCGGCAACGTCATATAAACACTGTCAAAATATATATATATATAAATCAAATCTGTCAAATCTTTTTCCGACCGTCACTGATAAGTTTACTAATAAGTAGCTAATATTACAAATCTTTATATTAAAATTTGTTTTTTCTTTTTTTTTTTTCTTTGGTAGTTTTATTTAATGATTATTTCTTTTCTTTCATTATTCAAAAGAACAAAAAAAAAAAAAAAAAAAAATAAGGAAAGATAATTACTTTACACTTTTTTATGTTAATGATTAAAAAACTTTCGAAAAATATTTTTGTATCTCTTCGTTTGTTTAGAGCTAATTCTTCTTTCTATTGTGTAGTGATACGTGTAAATATCACTAAACTCACGCATTGTCTAATACCGGTATATAATATATGCTTTATAAAAAATATGTTACTATATTGTTGCGGTTTTGTTGCTGTTGTTGTTGTTGTTTTTAGGTAAAAGTACATTCTTTTAGTTATTGCTTTCAGAAATTTTCACAAATGTGCAATTTCTACATTTTCCTGATCGACATTTTCCTCAACAGTACTGCATGTGACATTAGAAGAACGCCTAGTGTCTGTTGCATATGCTGTTGCGGTAGAGACGGGTGAAGTGGGAGCAGTAGCAGAAGTAGTTGATGTTGTGGTAGAATTACCATTATTATTATTATTAGTAGCATGGAGGAGTTCATTGTTAGTAATTTTACTAAACTTTTCTAACTGTAAAGGACTAAAGAGTCTACTAGGTCTGCGTCCTGTTACCACAAGGCTGCAAGAAAGAGAAAAAAATCACACATACACACGAACAAGTAATCAAATTAAACAATTTTGCTTGTATGAAAAACAAATAAGAGAAGAAGAAAAACAACAACAAAAGTAGTGTGAGAGTGTAAAGAATAAACAGAAAATAGAGAAAGTAGGGCTTTTTGTGTGCGTGTAAATATTAAAATTTATTCAAAATAGAAAATTTGTAGTGTTGTTGTATGCGTTATTTATGCGAAGGAATACTGCATACTCGGCAGTGTATGGTGGAATTTTGAAATCATCGAATATAAGAGTGCTTTCTCGAATTCTTCTTAAAGTCCAATTTTTATATGTTTTAGTGCTTAGTTGCAAATTTAGTAATTTCGAAAGAATATATACCTGCGTAGAGAATTCGCGATGAAATATTTGTGATTTTTTCTTATCCAATAATAAAACTATGCGTGTGTGTGCGTGTGACTAAGAAAAACAAAAGAGTAAGCTTGGAAGACTAACTTAATCAAAATCTAAAGTCTTCAGTCATCAAAATTGCCAACGTTCCTATCATAATCGTAACATGCCTTTAAATAAATGGTCGACTGTGTAAAAGTGCCCCACATTTTAAATCGGTTTCTTTTGTATCAATATATTATGCTATTTTTATCACGCTCTATATAGAATTTAAATAAAGTATTCGATAAAAACTTTTTAAGACTTTCACGGAACTAGCATTTTAAACTTGGCTTCACTTGCGCAAAACGTATGAAGGGCAACTACGTAACTGGAAGGTAGCTTTCACTTTCGCAGTCGGCTGTTTCAGCCAAGTTTTTTATACATGATTACTCCCATGATTTCTTTAATTCACTAATTCCCTAAATATATTACTAATGTAAATATTAATTTTTTCTCAATATTATTCCCCGTCTTGTTCTAGTTTTGTTTTCGTGGGTTTTTCATATCTTCACTACTTTTAATTTTTTTCCCCTTCCCTTTATAATGGTGGTGTGTTTGGCAGACCCTATATAGAACTCGGCCAGATTTCATAGAGAATTGTATGTTTCACTTGACTTCCATGAAACACACAAAAGAATACATGTTTACGATATGCATGAGTCATCCTTTTTACGTAAAGCAAAACTTGACATCATTTATAAAATTTTTGTCTCAATGTTCATTCGCACTACGAATTCTACATAATGTGCGACAAGAATACCACTACTTGACATCATGTGCATATTTTACTGAAACAATTCTGTATAGAATTCTTTCAACAACAATTTTTTTTCCCATATTCAGACTGCGTTTTCACCAATTAATAAGTGCAAAGTTTTTACTTCTTACATCAAACCTTGCGATCGTGGGAGACCAGACAATCACGAAGTATAAGAACCTAATATTATTCATAGATTTCATGTCATGTTACAACTGAAGTGATAAAACTATCATAGACTTTTGCCCGCAAGTGCGAAAATAACAGATAAATAGCAGTAGTAGTAAGTAGTAGTACACCAGTTAACTGTATATGGCGAATATATATACCATCGTTCGTCCGTCTATCCTTGTCGGACTTCCGCATAAAACCTTATCATTGTCAATGCGCATACACCATAATAATGTATTTTAGAAGATTTTACTCATTTCATTACAACCTAATTTCATGTTTCATATACTCTATGTTTCACGAGTATATCGCGGATAAAGGAATCCACACGATTAATTGGTTAAATAGTTTTGCTTTGCTGCATTTTTTTATGTGCTCTTACGGGTAACAGTGCAATTTTTCTAAACTTTTGAAGAGTGAGATAGAAGGTTGCTAAACCGATATCATCAATTTCTTGATCGGCTACTATCCATTAAAAATGGAAAGGTCAAAACACCGAAGCTGTTTTTACACAAACATAAGCTGTCAAAAAGAATCGCCCACGCAATTGATCTGTATTTGTCATGGCCAGATTACGCACCGTTAAAAGCTCTTCAATGATCGTTTTCTCTGTATTCGACATCATGACTAACATTTGTCAGATCACAGTCTTCGTATTGTTCACCTAAGTGAGTCAACAACTAATCGGGCAGCCACCTGAACTTCATCTAACTTAAGGAATGCTTTCGAAGCTTACTCTCTCGTCAATGGTTTTAAAGAATAATAAGGATTATTTCACCGCGAATTCTTGAAAGATGATCAAAATTTTTCATAAGCGAATGCTATGAGCTCTGCTCTCGTAAAATCGAAACGATAGACGTACAAAAAAGAGGACAATTCACATAACAATAAGACGAAATAAAACATATTTCCTTAAGAATTCAACACAAAAACAATTTATAAATTAAAAATTAAAAAAAAAAATCCAGAAATACCTTAAAATCATAAGTTATTTACAATTATTACCAATAATCTATTCCCAGTTAAATAATTTTATAATGCTATCCGTTGAGCTTTCAAAATTTGCAAAAGTTTGTTTTTTCTTTTTTTTTTTATTGATACATAAATTTTAGAAAGCATACGTATGTGTACAAGCATATATATATATATATAGATGTAAATAAAAACATAAATATTTAAAATCAATAAAAAGCTACCACAAGTACTAAGCAAATAAAATAGAAAATTATAAAATAGAAACATGAACTATACTACCAAGAACCGGCACTAATTAACTTCATGCTTCATGCTTAATACCCTTAACCAATAATAATTATAAAGGTTAAAAAATTTATAGATAACGGCATGCATTCCATTAAAACGGAAAAGTTAATAATTGGAAATAAGCATTCGAGAGAATAAAGGGACTTTAACTTACCCGCTTAACTCTAGCATGGAACCACGTCTAGTATTGCGCCGATGACTAGCTGTAACCGGGAATGGTCCAGCATGGCCATCGCCTAAATTAGAAGCAGCCGATATAGATGCCGAGCGTTTGTCCAAACGCGACGATTGCATAGACGATGAAGGTGCAACCATGTTACTTAAAATGGCCGCTAAGGCGGGATCCGAGCCTGGCGCTGAACCGCCGTCCGCATTATCGCCGCCAATGCTAGTCGTACCACGTGAGCCAGAACTTTCCCGTCGGAACAGACCTATGACGGACTTGTGCTGTTTAGGTTTGTTTATACCACCTGATTTGTTCGTGTGTAATTTTTAAAAATTTGTGTGTAGTAGCGGTGGTGGTGGTGATATGATTTTGTGACACGATATAATTCGTGATTTTAAATTGTTTTTTTTTTTTTTTTTTTTTTTAATTTGTGCATTCGTTTTGTTGTTTTAGCAGGATAATTTAATAGATTTTTAAAGGGATTTTACAATGATTACACATTCACATCACATACACACACAACAATGAAAAGTTTTGGGGATTGAAGGAAAAGTTTTATCCAAATATTTATAAGTTTTTTTTTTTATTTTATTTGATAGAAGTAGTTGTAGTAGTAGTAGTAGTAGTAGTAGAGAAAGATTCGCAGAGTTAGTATGTAAGTATAACAGAGAGAGAAATTTCAAAAAAGAGTTTTAAAAAAACAAAGAAAAAACCGATAAGAGAATAAAAAAAAAAAAAATTAAATTAGAAATTAAATAATTTTGGTAAATAATAACATTTATATACAAATATATTAAAATTAAGCTATATAATGTGCGCTATAAGCTAATTTTAATCAATTTTTTTTAAAGTGATATCAAAAGCAATAAAACTCTTTTCACATGATTTGCATATTGAAAGATAATCTCTCTTGTTTTTTTTTTTTACAAAATGGACAAGCATGCATTTTAATTAAATTGACTCTAAACTTTTGGTTCGTAACTCACTATATGGAACAACATTGCCATTGTAGCAATTTTAAAATGAATTGCGATTCTAATAACAAGTAATTCTCATAAAACTCTAGTAAATAAATAACAAAGTAACCAGGATGTCCGAAGCCTTCTGGATTAGAGGCGAAAAACAAAAAAAAGAAGTTTACTTTTTTAACATATATTTTGTTGACCTAGAGCCTTCCATTATAGAATGACGGATGAACGGACGAACGAACTTGGCGTAGGATCTTCATTATTTGTGTACAATATCCCATCGCACTTTTTTATTTTTTTCTTTTAGATTAATCTTGAATTGCAAACTGTCCAAATTTTGATTAAAATTTCACACTCTTCGCTAACACTTCAAATGGTCAAGCGCTAATTTACAATTGTGAGAGCCTATTTACGATAAAGGATTTACACAAGAAGCAACTGGAGACGTTAGCAATTATTCTAATTACCGAAAATGTAAAAGATAATATTGTCGCTGAGAAAGCGTTTGTTTGTGATAGTAAAGATATCACATTTGCATCAGTGATAAATGCCTCCATGCTCAGCTGTCTTTATCAAAATAAATTTTGCTTTGCGCCGGTGATATAAGATGATGTACAAAGCAAAAACTATAGAAGACTTATGGTACATTCTTCGACGTTTGGAGTTTAATAAATAACTAAAAAAGTAAAGTAATTAAGAGTTTAAGTTCTCCTAAAATATAATAGATTCAACACCACAGAACTTTATTCAAATGATAAAGAAAAAGCCACTGGCCCACCATTAAATAGCTTACATCACCGTACAACTATTTTCATAACGACTTTTCGAAATAAGGCGATTTATGGAAGGTGGTCGAAAACGTGGTCCGAATGGAACCATTTTTAATAACATAGGATCAAAACATATCAGTTCATTAAAATATCTTCAAATATGCGGCCTGTAAGACAAAAAAATAAGATGAACAGACGGACAGACAAGGTTAAATCGACTCAGAAAATGGTTCTAAATCGATCGGTGCGACTACCTCGATGCGATTATCTCAAGACCTTTTGGGCCGCACAATTTTAATAGAAACCTTAGATGTATACCGTATCCCAAAATTTACGCAACATTTCAATTTCCCGCCATTTACGCGATGAAATGTTTAGATCTTATACAGTTCGCACTTCTGGATGGTCTTTTCGTATATAACCCGGAGTAGAATACTTAAAGTTATTCCTCTTCAATAAAACGATTGCAACAAGTCGATTTTTAAGTGTGCTTAAGAACTAAAAAACAAGTGAGGCGAGCTTTAAATGTACGTCTTCCAGCAGATTATTTCCTTTCGAGAGACTTTAGCCTGCTTAGACGACTTTTATGCTTTGGACTAAGCGAACATATACGCACGTATACACATAGGAGGAGGAAAAATGAATATACAAAGAGCTTAATAGAAAAAATATGAAATAAACAACAGCTTTCCTCTGTGTTATTATATAGGAAAGGGCAAGTAAATAAATAGCTAAACCAAAAAAAAGTAGGCAAAATAAATCGATTCGAGTTGCTGTAAACAAGAAAAGAGACGACTTGATGATGCATAGCTAATTTTGGGCGCATATGGTTCCGAAAGGTATGAAGTATTGAAAAATCTGACAAACCGAAGACACTAGCTACTACAAAACAACCGTGGATCCGAAATTCAATTTGCAAATGGTCAGCGGACGCTAGAAGTACAGAGTACACTAGAAACGACATTCAGAAAGATTGTTGTGCCTTCTGGAATACGGATGGGAGGGGGGGGGGATCGTGCATAATTTACATACGTAATTGTGACTAAGGGAAACTATTATTAATTTTTTATCAGAAAATAAAACCGTTTGATTCTGGTTCACGCGCTTATTATTCAACCTACAATTCTTAAAAATGCTCTTTTTTTGGTTGGCATTTTTGATTTTAATTTCTGCATAAGACTTTTTCGAATAAATTTTTACAAAAATTTTGTTAAATTAATAAAAATTATAAATAAATTAATTTTGTAAAATATGTTTTGTTAAAAATTTTATAAATATTCTTTAAAAACTTTAACAGCACGCAAAGCAAATTTTTAGAAATTCCATTTTTTTTTTCTTGGGAAAAATGGGTTTAATTATTTAGAAAAATTATGCATTCTATGGAACTTAATTTCACATAATTTTCTATAAAAATTTCTTTCATAAATTTGTTAATTAAATAAATGCGAAAGAAATAATAGAAAAATATCGCGTACAAGCCTCTAGCGCTCCTATGAGTATGAATAGTATGTAAAACTTCAATGAATTACTGGTTGCGTTTTTTCTACAGAAATTTCTACATGATATGAAATAACGAGATTTGTTAAAAAATACGAGAATATATTTAATTAGCCGGCCAAATGTAAATCTGAACACCAATTTTTCTTATTGTGTTGTGTCCTATCTATGTTTTGGTAGACATACTTACGGCTTGTTGTTGGAAAATGGGATAAATTATAGGTTCTTGGATATGGAAAAAGGTTTTCCTTTTCCGGAAAAAATTGAACAACGCTAGGTGTAGTATGAAGAAGTAAGCCTTTATAAAAGATCAATAAATGAATAGCTGGTGGGAACAGAAAGTAGAGAAAATTGATTATTAGCCAAATCCTTGTTCAATAACTTTTTAGGAGAACGCAGAAATAGACAGAATAGATAGAACACAGAATAGAACACAGAACAGACAAAACCTATTGTCTGCTCGACCAAGCTAAGACTCATACCTGGTTTAGCTCCCGTTCACTCGTCTGGCATCAGATGATGGAAAATTCGTGATACCAAGCTAAACATGAAAGGCCGACACTTGGCATGCACGCTCTTGATATTAATTAATCATAGGGCAAATATGTAAATGAATGTGATTGACCACCAAACACGTTTAATGTCCTTGAATATTTTTTTTAAACTTCGTATTGAAGCAAATATCTAGCTAGTTTATGGTACAAATAAATCGGACATGTTAGCGAAACATGCGGTAGCGATTAGCCTGCGATCGATATCCCAAGTTTTAGACAAAGAAAGTCTCAAACTTATTGGAATTCCACTACAAATAAAACTATCTTGTAGCTATAATAATATCCTTGTGATGTTTCAAGCTCTGTGAAAAGCCTGGTTAGACGCTTTCTTTTATTTTAAGTGAAAGAAATGAAATAAAAAAATTCATTGAAGCATAATGTTTTTCTAATAGAATAAGATGTTGAAAATGAAATCGATGGACATATCGAACGGTATTAACGTGTCCACAGTCGCGAAAAAAAGGATATCAACGATAACAGTTAGCCTCACTAAGACTTGGAAATTTAAATATTTCAACTTTCCTTAACAAATCTCGTGTATTCATAGTTCTGTGCAAACATCCTAGGAAGACTGTTCGCAATTGTTTTTCGGATCTAAACTATATGGAACGTATGAGTCATATATTCAGGCGAACTTGAAATTTTTGTGAACACTTTAGGTTTAATGGTGGCCTACGTCATGAACATATCTTCAATTATTGGTATTTGATTCCCCAATGAGAAACTATTGTGAGTAAGTGTGTGCACTTATATACAGACAGATGCCATGACGGTTTACGGACTGACAGATACAACTCTAAGTGCCCTATGGCATGTGTAAGCATCTAAGTATACCAGTTGTCAGCTCATTGTGTAATTAAGCAATGAATCACCTAAGATATGCTTTAATTGTACTTTGTATAAATTAATTTTGTAAACTTAATTTCTAGACAATTAAACCTCTCCTACATCATTATTTTTATCACTTATATGTTTTTTTGCAGTTTTTGCTCTTATTGGGACCGTTCATGCTGTCTTTCGTGACGCTGCCGCGGCGCTTGCATAGAAATCATTTACTTAAACTGCTGCCGCAACAACAACGTCTATAAAAATCGGACGTAATCTTAAGATTGGGCAATTGACACTCTCCAAACAACTTTACAAACGAATAACAAAAAGCAAATTTATCTTTTGGTTAAATGAAACTTATTTATGCTAACGAATTATGCGTAGACACAATAATAAGAGCTTTTCAAGGTACATATTATGGAGTTCATGCCAAATATGGTTGCTTGTTAATAAAAAAAATCTTTACTAAAAGCACATCGCTTTACTAGGTACATTTGCTCTAGAGATGGTATTTACTACAAATTTTAAGCCGCATTTTTATATTTTTTTTAGCAAATGATTTTAATGAAAAATGCTTTAAAAGAAAAAAGCTCAACACATAAAAGAAAACTAAACTAATTTAAATAAAACTAATTCAAATTATTTCTCTAATGTTTTTTACTTACCCAAAAAGGTGGCACTTGGTGAATTATAAGCCAGATACTCTTTATTTGAAGCCCACGCGGGAAATTCATTTTGCTGAACGGCATCTGATATCTCGTCGCCTTGGCGCTTCCAAGGAAGTTGAGATTCAGTGGCGGTGGGTGTAGCCACGCGATGTTCACCATCCGAATCACGTGAAAATTGACGATCTTCTTCCGGTATGGCATTCTCAGCTACTGGAGAAGGAAGATTCAAAGAACACAAAAAAAAAAACGAAATATATTTAACAAAATTTATTTTCATTTCGATTTTAAAATGTTTGTTGCTGTTGCAAAAGCTTCTATATAAACAAATAACATTTCCGAAATAAAAATTTCGACAAGAAAACAGAAAATCAATCTCAAACAAAATTGTTTGAAAACTAAAACACTAGAAAAAACATGCTTTGTTATCTAAAAACTAAACATATTTCGCTTTATTGCTTTCAATTGAGTTTCAATTACATTGTGTTTTAAAGTTTTCTTGTGCGCCATATACAGGAATGTGATAACTGTGCGTATGTATGTTACATATCATGGCAATGTAATCGTAAATCTCAATTATACTTATTTTAATTTAAGAAGAAAATAAATAAATAATAAGTAAGTAAACTGAGAAGTGCAATGACTAAAAAGAAACGAAAAAAAAAATAATAGTAATAAGCTTCGAGAATTAGAGGCTCCATGCACAAAAATGCCATGCCTTTCATCGGTAGTTGACTGATTAAATGAATTTTCTCTTAAAACTTTTTACAAAAGCCTGAAATTAAATTTCAAAAAAAAATTCATCTTTGAAAAAATTAAACACCTACATAAAATGTTTACTTTATATATTTATAATTTACTCTATTTTTACAGAAAAAAAAAATAAAAAAAAAAAAATAAATAATTATTGAGGCATTACTAGAACATTATGGTTGTAGCATTTTAATGGACTTATTTTAGAGATGACTTTTAAATTTTAATATTGTGTTTGAATTTTTTATGCAGACATGTATGTACATTTTTGAATGCTGCTTATCATCAACTGAATACTCGATACAAAATAAACGACGAATAAGGAAAAAATAAATTGGAGTTTAATTAAATAGCAAAGCACAAGAAAACCACGCCAATATAAGGTACGAGCACTTAGCACTTCAAGCAATCGACTAGTTCTTCGGAAGTCTTTGAAAGTTCTTCTACATATTTTAGCAAATCCTTCCTTATATAGCAAATTGTGTAGGCTATTTTTTAGAATCGGCTTTCGTATAAGTGACTGATGATACGAACGCAACAGAATCGGTGTCTAGGGAAACAGACGAACGGACAGACGGATAGACATGATTAATTTGATTCAGATTGTGTTCCTCGAATATTTAAGCGTACAAATATTAAATTTACTTTGTGACGTATTTTGATCTTTTCCAGCTGTTACAAGTTTTCATCAATTAAGTTGTGATTGTGATTTTCTAAATAATTGTTCTGCGTTTCTATGACTGTTATCAACTTCTTCTTGAGCTTACGAAACACTATCACCGCTAAAGGTGAATTAGATTATAATTTAGACCAAAGTGAAAAGCTGCGTCGTAACAAGCAGATCTCTTTGAGTTCGCAGACTCGAGTCTTAAGGAAACGCTTCAACAGTAGCGCTTTATTTTCTCCTCATTGCAAACCTTTTCGAGCACTTTTATACGAAAGTTTACCTGTGGGCATCAACTATTATAAATACCTATACAAGATGTTCCCTTTAATGAGCAGACGGCTGAAGACAGAGAATATATATTTTTTGGGTGGTAAGATCTACCTTGTGATTTTTGGTTTCCTTTTACATTCTATACCACTTATGGTACAAGAGTGCATTAAGTTCGTATGGATGGATGCAACAACCAAAGAAACTTGAGATGATTTTGCGAATCCGCTTAAGCTTGTCTTTCTTTGGATTCTTCTGTTCAGCCTGTAGGCCGCAATTTTTCAGTTATTTTAATAAAATTCAGTACACTGATGTCTTTGGACGAAGGACGAACGCTGTTGAAAATAGTTCATATAGAATCACTTGTTCGACCACTCCCCGTACAACGTCTTACTTGTAAGTTATATGAATAGTTGTAGGGTTATGTAAGCTGTCTAATGGTGAACTGTGGCCCACAATAGTGTTTTCCTTTATTTTTATTTGCTTAAACGGTCCCTTACCTATGTAAGAGTGATATAAAAAGTAGTGTGTTGGTTAAATTATGTTGAACATATATCAATGCGATCGTTACGGAATACATCCCTCATCTATTGTACAGCATTGTTAACGATTTGTAAGTTCGGTTGAAAAAGAGGACCATGTCCATGTGTAAATAATTACTAACCATTTTAGAGAGCATACGTAAGTAGGAAACTTAAAGTAATATAATTTGGTAAATAATACATCAATGCAATAATACACACTTTTTGAATCTTCATGCGATCATATACATCCAATCAACTGTCACTGAAAACAAATATTTCTCATCTGAAAAATCAAATCACATCTTCACAACTTCTACAGCTATTTTAGTTAGATATGTTTATAGAAACACCATACTTCCTTATTCTTTCTTCATTGGCTTTTGAAAAAGAAATACTTTTCGTTGACACCACTTACCCTAGTTACTAATGTCTCCATTTTTCGTGAAAACAGTTTACTAGTTAACACTTTTCTTTACTGTAAGCAGTTGTTATTATAATTACTTGCTCCTAACCATCTAATAGAAAATATATGTTTCTGATAGATTCTACGTAAACTCATATAATTTACATGGCTCCCGGAATTGCATTGCATTCCCCTGCGAACGCGTCAAACGCTATGCTTAGTTTTTTTCTTTTTTTTTTTCTGTATAATAAGTTGGTGTGAATTTATGGATGCAATGATAGACAATGATATGCAATGTTTTATGTATTTATATATGTATATATGTTGTGTGTACATATGTTTATGCGTATCATCATTAAATGCACTGCTTGTTCTATTTAGAAAAAAAAAGATTTTAACAAGGATGCAGCATTTACCAATGCTCTGATAGGAACGATCTCTGCGCCAGGGTAATATCAGTTCGGCCGCTGTTGGACCAATAGATGGATCTGGTGAAATTAATTTCTCCGGACTCTCATCAGCAGGACTCACTTGAAATGATACAGTGTTGTTGGTGTTCGCATTCGTGTTCGTGGCGGTCGCGTAATGTTGAACAATCCGTGCTTTGGAAGTATCAAACCCGGGCAAATTTTGTATGTGAGCAATTAATGAATTATTATTGGCACGATCAGAATCCGCTGCATATTAATTTATATATTTGTTTTTTTTTTTTTTTTTTTTTTTTTTGTACATAGCATTACAAAAACGGTGGTAGTGTCATTTTTGATAGTGGTCGTGGTTATTGTGTTGGTGTTGAACATATTGTGAGGCACACAGACAGAGTATAAGAGACACGTATATTTAGAGTAGTTTAGAGGTGTGTAGTAATTGTTATTTTATATATATTTATAATTTTTTATTTTTTTTTTTTTTTTTTTGATTATATAGATAAATAGGTTGTAGACAAAGAAAAGAAAGTTGAAAAAATCAACCAAAAAGAGAAAAGGAGTAAAGAAGAGTCAAAACAAAAGTTACACGCAATGGTTAGCCTTTCAATAAACAGTTTTTTGGATTTCAATTCAAGGAATGGAAATCAAATTGTTACAAAAAAGCGATTTATTTAAATACGCTTTGAGCGCAATATTGGTACCCACCACCCACATTCTAACGATCAGCAACATTTTAACATTCAACAACAGCACTCAGGCTACGTTTGTAGATTATGATAATACTATGTGACACGTGTGACAATTAACAATGTGGATTTTGTAAGTAGGAGTATGATTTCTCAAATAGAATTTGAAGTGGCGGCGAATTTACCGACAACACCTGAAAGTCAAGTCAAGAACTAACTGATGATTTATCAAAGTTATAAAATAAATAACTTCTCAACTCTGCAAATGTCTTTAATAAAGGTTTTCATAAACCCAGTAAATTGTGGTTGGTAATTAGAAACCCTGAGTTGGTCCCATCACATCACTAACAAGTAGGTATTTCTTGAAGAGTTAAATTTTTAAGGTTCGAATATTTTGTTGCTCTGTAATAATATTTCGTTTGTCTAATGAACATTTGTTTCAATATTGGAGGGATTATAATCGTCCTGGGATAATAGTTAATGATCCTCTAATACACTTCGGAATAGTTCTCGGCTTAGCTTCCTTTCTAGCAGGCTCTATCTATCAACTAATTAAATCATCTTCAAATTGTCTACGCAATGTTTACATTACAACGGCCGCATATTTAGTTCGTAAACAGTCACAATATTGAAAAATCAAACACTCGCAATAGAAAGTTTACTCAACATGATCAATTTCCTCGAGATTAGTTCATCTAAGCTCGCATTCATTTGTGAATATCGGCCCCAGTATGTCCTTTTACAAAAAAAAAAGGCACACACACACACATTCTTAAAATAATGTAAGTTTGCCTGAGGAATCTTGAAAATTTTCAGAAGTTGGTGATTAAAAATTGCTTCTATTGCAAAAATTTTTTTAATCCGAATGTTGCTTCGAACAAAATTTGCGAGAATATTTGAAAGGGGGAAAGCGCTATTTTTATTTGATATTTTTGAGATTATATCGTAATATTTATTTTTGTTCTTCTAATTTGTTTCACTTTCTTTCAAGATAGAATAATTAGTCGTTTGTAAGTTATCTGAGTGTGTTATCCGGACTCGCATTCTTAAATAAAAAAATGAAAAATTATATCCGCAAAAGCTAAACGCTTACTTCAACGGCTTTATTGAGTCGATTGTTACCCGCGGTTGTGACCGCCATTGCGTGGCAACTATTTTCATTATAAATTGAAAGAACTAAATAACATAGGCGGGTAGCCGTGATATGATTGAACTAAGAGTCGATTTATAGAAAATAAAGCTCATTAAGTGGAAAACTAGTCGCTGACTCAAATATGAGTGTTGTATAAATGGGAACTTAAGTGTACTTGCCAAAGTGTCTACAAACAATCTGGATGAAGAAAAAAGTGAACCTTAAACAAAGCATTACTGTCATTCCCCAAAAAATTATTGTTCTTTCTTTAACTCTGAATTATCAAATCCCAAGCCTATGTGAGCAATGTTAAGAGATATCAATTTCTTTTCAATATTTTGTATAAATTGACTTAAAACAGACGAAAGTGGAGAATGCGAACTTCTGCTCTTGCATAGATTTACGGTTATACTCGTCATCTTAATAAATTCAAATTTCTTATATCCAATGATGGGCAATAGATGGACAAAGATCATATGCAAACGTTAAAACATCTTCATCGCATATTTCGTACCTAACATTTATCCTTGGGTGATGAGTACACAAAATATTTTTAAAAAAATAAATAAATAAAAGCAAATTTACGCTACAAAGTAATTTAACTCTGTTTGAAAGTTACAAAATTCGAAACAGAGTTGTTGAGCAAATTTCATAGACAAAAGAATAGAAACTAAAAACGATGGCATTTTTGTTTTTAAACATAAACAAATAATTAACAAAATTATTTCAAAACTTTTCATCTTAACCGGCTAGGGAGGAGAAGGTTAAAAATAATTTTCTAACACACTTTAAGAAAATTTAAGGGATTAGATTTCTTTTTTTATTATCATAAAGCTCATATTCAAAAAAAAGTTACCCTAATAATGAGTTTGTTAAAAAAAAAAAAAAAAAGAAATCCATACAAAAATATTTTCAATAAAATACTTACGTGATGATTTAGCGGTAAAAGTCAAGCCATCATCCCAGTCATCATTGGGTCCAACCACAGTTACTTCGGTTAATTTACTCGTAGGATTTTCCTCTGCCGATTCATGAAGTACTTCATTAATGTAATATTCTTTTTTTTTTTTCAAGTAAAACATTTAACATTTTTTCGTTGTCCACATGTATGAATGGTAGGTATGTATGAGTTTATATGTAAGTGCATTTAATATAAAATGATTAATTTTAATATTAAAAAAAACCAGATTATTATGAATTTTTATAGAATATTACAAAATAGCAAAATGTTTTTTTAATAGTTCGCAAAATAGTATTTTGGTGAGGCGGGGAAAAGAATGCAAAAGAAAACGTGGAAGAAAACTAAAAGCATGGAAAAGAAATGGAGGTACTTATGTATGCATGAAAATGTAAAATTTATGCGTATAAACCTCCTCCTTCTATCAGATAAGAATAGTCTAGGAATACAATATGCAGCAACAAAATCTAATAACATGAACAAATGATATCCGCTTTGACCCAACTGTTGGCTATCTACCTCGTCAAGCCAGTATACCAAATTTCCACGATATTTTGTTTAATTAATGGAGCAGTCTTTTCATGGAACCATGATCATAGAACCATTGGATGAATTATGTGATCTTTAAACCGATTTTCTCAGGTATGGAAACTGCAAGCTTTATGCTCACCTATGTAGATTCCTCTGTAGGGAAGCAAGTACTATTATTGTGAAGTTTAAACTAGAAATGCGGCTATCTAAGGAAAAAGTACTCAGATATCCATCTCTCTAGCACAAAGAAAAATATTGTGGTCCCAATTTTCCTTAAAAATTTTGGGTGTAAAAAATTTTTTTACGGGAAACTTCTAGCTTAAACCGTTGGGAGCGGCTGTATATATTCTTAGTTAAATTTCATAAGGCGCATATCTTAGCACAGCGAAAACCTAAACATAGTTCGTCGAGGGAGTGAAAGTATTCAAGTTTTTAATTTCTAAATGTTTGGTTCAAATGGTAGGTTCTCTAAATTCGAATATCGGTGCTGATAACTTATTTTCCTTGTTTCGATTGAGATGAGGAATTTCCCTGCTCGCAATTGAGATGAAACTTTACATACACCACACCAACGCTCCTTACCTTATGAGAAAATCGATTTTGAATTTAAACAAATGTCAAAAAGCTACATTCGCTATAATTTATTCCCTTCCCTGAGGTCGCCGATTTCTTCTAATTGGATCACTTATAACAACTTAAACTGGGCCATAACTTAAAGTAAACCTTTGTATTGATGAAAATGTAAATTGTTAAATTTGTATATGTCTTGAAATACATGTGGGACTATTCACCAAAGTCACAAAAATGGAACAGCTGCTCAGGCAGATCACAAGCTGCCTTTTGAAAGCAGAAAAAGTAGTGTTGAGTGTGGAGTCCCTCAACAAAGATAGTAAATAGTGCTACTAATGTCGCCTATAAGGGTTTTACCACTGAATGTCATCATTCTGAAAAGTCACGGTATCATACTGCTTAGTACACATTTTCAGCATAATTTCTTCAGTTTTGTTGGCGGGGGTTCAAAGTGATTTCATTTAGTTAGAGACATATGTCCATCTTCTTTAAGAAAAAGGAAGTACGATGGATATTCAGCTTTAAACTCGGCATTAACGACTTGCCTGAATCAACTCACGGTTTGTTGCACGACCAATATTTTATCATGAACGCGTTTTATCGCCGATCGTCATTCAAAAATACTTTCTTGCGAATTTGGCAGGAAAAGCAAAGCCTCCAACGCTTGTTTTTTTTTTTTTTTTTTTTTTTTTTTTTTTTTTTTTTGTAAAGAGAAATTTAGTTCGAAGCTAATAAAACTTATGCTGTTTAGATTTTAGGGGACAATTTACACCGCAGCCTAAAGTCTAAGTATAGTGTTATCATAGGGAGAAGTCAAATGCTCACAGAAAAAGTCTGACATCTTGTAGATGAAAAATAAAGATTTACTGTTATGTAAATAAAACTGAGAAAATTGAGGCATTTCGACTGTTGCGGTATTCGCACCTTCATCGAGGCATTCACTCAATATATCCATTTCATTTACCATACATAGGGTCGGATAAGTAGAGATACGAGTGGGGAACAAACCGAAATATCTCATCTTCTGTATAATAACAACTATAGCTGAAGTTAATGAATCCTGAGTATGGAAATAAAAACAAACCTACATGAAGCTCAAAACAATGCTCAATATTTATGTTGTATTATTATCAATGGATGCGTTTACCTATTTCTAATCTAGGATATTTTCTATATGAATTGTGAGTATGTTTTTTGATTAGTTTTTTGGGTAAATTTTTATCATTCTTACTCGTACCATGCGAGAATTGTTTTGTTGTTCCATTCTGTTGAAAATCATGGAATGACACATGATTTTGTTTAACGCCATCAGGATTCTAATAAGAAAGAGAAAGAAATAATTTGAAAATTTTTCCACATGGAATCCAAAATAATGGAATACCTTATTAACACCACGTTTACTGCGTTTATGATGCTTACGATCGTTAAACATACGTCGAAAGTGCATCTGCATTTTATAATTAACCTGCCAAAGAAAAATAATTGAAAAATTTTTTATCTTTTTTGTTTTTTAAATGAATTCATTTTTAACATACCTGTGTTGACAAGTCACGATCATCGACTGCATGACGACTATAGCTAAGACGACGATGCTGTAAATAAGTTTTCGAAAGTAAGAGGGAAAAAATTTTAAAATTACATCATTTTCTTTAAAGCGATTTTTTTTTTTGCATATATGCAAATATAAATGAGTTCATTAATTAAAACATTCAATAAAATAAATCCATAGAAAACATGTAATAATTAAACACATCTCACAAGTTTTGATTTTTAGGTATTTATCAATATTTTTCATTATATTTTTCATTATTATTCAATATTTATATTCAGATTATTCAATATTTATATCATTAAAATTTAAAGTATTTACACACATTTACATAACTTCTATTTGAAAAAAGATTATTATTTTATTTTAATTTTAATTTTTTATTTATTTCATATTTTCTTTTTATTGTGTTAACATACAGTCACCACAAAGTGTCAATTATTCGTAAAGGGTGCTAGAGGTGCTTCGATTTGGCCACGAAAGTTTTTCTCTTTGGAAATCATTAATTAAGAAATTAGTTTTTTGATTGTAATAACATCAGACCCCTTTCACGACCGACAGACTATGTTGGAATATTATATAACTTCGTTCACAAAGAGGAAGGACTTGAAAGTTGGGGAAGCATTTCGCTTCATTTCTCGAATGAAAAGTGTCTTAGTTAATTTAACGAACGTATACTTGTTATGATGAATGAGTGCAACGACCTACTATCGTGGACAAAGCGAAATGAGACTTTATTTTTTTTAAAACATCCGCGCTATGACATCAATGTGTATCTTTTTTTGATAAGTTGGTGTGACTCTTGTGAACAGCTGAGATAAATTTCGAGATACATGCCCTGGGTTAGTAATGGTAGCGTTTTCTTTGTTTGAACAATTGCGTTTTTCATCTGCGACGACAGGTTAAGTTGTTTCCGGGTCATAAGCATAAAACCAAGTTTCATACTTTTAGATAATTATTACTCATAGAAAGCATTTCTTTTGACATACAAATTCAAACCTTTTAGAACAAAACGACAAACCACGCGAGACGAGCCCAAATCACCCTTCAGAATTGTTTTTGTTGACTATTTTGATATACCAACGTTATCAACAAGGTCTCATTGAGTCAATCGACGATTTTTAAGTATAAGATCTTTGATTTTGCGCGAAAAAAAGGCGCTGCTATTACTGACCCAACGGGGCACGTGTCTCAGATTGGCATCAACGTCATAGTGCGGGTATTTAAAATAAAAAACTTTCTGTCCACATTAGTAGATGTAAGTCTTAATAAAATTTGATTACGAAGCAAACTAACATATTCCATTGCGCGTTTATTTTACCGCGGCCGATACCCTTATCAACCGTACATGTGAAGAGTGCGAAAATAGAGATAATTATTGAACAAAATGTCTATGCTTACATAGCATGTTACCTTCCCGGTGTTGTCGTGTGTTCTTGATGAAACTAACCGCTACCGTCTTAAAATTTAATTGAAAACTAACAAATATAAGAACCGGTGAATATGAGAAAACATTCGGCCTAAGCCGAGAAGAATTCCTTGTTTATTCTTTATTAATATAATAATTAATAATTTTCTTTAAAAAGGTGCGCTGTTAACATCAACATCCAATTAAATAATTTGAAAGTGCTAATTAAAAAAATTTTAGGAAAAGTTTTTTGCACGGTTAAAACGTAATTGCAGCCAATTTCAAATAAAAACTTTATACAAAGCAAGCAAACATAAAAGCCCATTTAGAAAAAATAACAGGAATATTATTCGTTATAGTTTTTTTTAATTATTATAAAATGAAAAGTTTTCTAAAATACTTTTTTAAAAATACACAGAAAAAAAACTTTGGATAAATTTCTAATTTTTATGTCACGCACTTATGCAAGAAGAAAAGATTAAATTTTGCTTTAATGTCACATTTTCTTCACTTGTTTTTGTCTCCTATACCACTTGTGATACAAGGATATATTAAGTTTGCACGAATGTATGCAAAACTTAGAAGAACTTGAGAGAGATCCACCTTTTATTATACCGATCCATTCGCAATTATTTTTCGAGTCGATTTAAGCTTTTCTGTCCGTCTGTCTGTTTTGTGTTCAACGTAATGATCCTAATTTCTGAGATATTTTCATGAAATTTGGCTTCAGGACGAGTGCAATTGAAAATGATTGTGATTGGACCACATTTTCAATCATCTCCCATATAAGACCTTATTCTGAAAAGTCATTATAGAAATAACTGCGTTAAGGGAAATGGTGTAGAGTATTTAATTGTCTGCCCTATGGCACTGGAGGTTTTTTATTTGGTTTTCTTTCATATCAAGAAGGCAAAGAAAAGGATAAGAACTTACGCAGAAAACTTTTCATTTTAATAAAACTTGCCAAACACTTAATAAATATTAAAATAAATGCTTTTAAAAAAATTGCAAAAACGTTGTTGATTATAAATATTAACATTAAAGGCTATTTCAATAACTCTCTTAGAATATTGTTAGAAGTTTGTTTCAATATCTTTTGAACTCTGACACGGCAGTCAAACATGTGTTAAATTACACAAAATATTTATTGTATTTTTTACTTCCGGCAAAGATATTTTTATTAAAATCATTTAAATCGATGAACATTAAGACAGATTTCGTCGTTAAAATGTAAAATTAATGAAAATGTAATTCAAATGAAAAGGGAAACCATGATGCTTACAGCGCTGTCCTTCTGCATAAGCAAACGACAAATCAATGCTGTTATACAAATGTCTTTACTAATAAGTTTGTTTAGCTCTGTTAGCAATGCAGATTCGATAGCCAACTACAGAGATAATAATGTCCATATACGGACAATGTTGCAAGAAACGTTTTCTTTTTTTTTTTTGTGTAGAGGAAAAGGATTCAGGAAGGCGAAAAAACATTCACCAGAGTACGTGAGAACTGAAAGAGTAAGAGAGAGAGCTACTTGGTGTAGCGTAGATTTAGTACTTTCTGTTTAATCCGCCTACAGACGATTTCGACTGCACGTTATCATTAATTAAAAATAAAATTCAACAAACTTTCAAAATTTCTAGAGCTTAGGAGCTATCCCAAAATACCACGCGATAAATGTGTTCCATTTCCTACAGGTACTTGATATTGAAAATTTCCCTTAAGCTATATACAAATTCCTTGAAGGAAAAAAAAATTAACACTTTCTGTGTATTCACAAGAAAACTTTTAAGTGAGCACCAAGAAGTACCTTCGACTCCTGAATTATTCTCAGAATTTATGACAACGAAAATCCCTCTACTGTGAAGCATGTCATTCCCCAGAAGAATTAAATTAGAAAGATGTAAACTTTTGAATAAGACATACTTTTGTATTATCAACTTTTCAAAGCGGAAATCACTAAGAAAATCACATTCGCGAGTGGCCGAATCTTCTATACAAACCATCTACATCCTTAAAAGAAAAATAGAATTTTGTTACCGCATAGTATTATTATGCAGGCTTAGCAAAGTTTTACCATGCTTGTGCAGGTGCTATGAGATCACCCGTAGAAAGTAAATTTTATCATATCTGGATAAATATTGTATTCCGACCGGGAGAACTTTTACCACACGTATATCACAGACGGAGGGAAGGACGTGTGTACATTGATTACCTTTTACAGACGTTTCGACAAAGTGAATACAATTCCAACCTTTTGGTTATGGGTATTAAAATTGCATGTGAAAAAGGACATCCATGGCAATGTCTTTTTTTGTATCGACATGAATTGAACAAAATCTGCATTGTTAACTATTACAGGTAACGTTTAACCAACTCTTCAAATTGGCGGCAAAATTTAATTCTTTCAGTCCGAAAATATGGTATATATTTTGTTTCCTGATAAATAACATAAGTATTAGCTTAAAATAGAATAGATTGGTTTTTTTTTTTGCGATTGAAAATGTTTCCATCAAAATTAGGAATTTTCACTTTTCTTCTTTTTATTTTGAGCATCATAGGATTTTGTCGATAAATAACCGCTGATTACGTAAAAAATTAAATTCAACACTTTCTTGGATGACTTTTCTTTCGTAGTTTTTGAAAAAAATTTTGAAACACCTACACATTCAGTAGATTACAAATCATATTTCCAGCAAATTTCTGATTTGTGATTTTAAGTACAAAATTGCGACATATAGCGGCAAAGAGCGGTAAAAGAGCTCAATGAAAAAAAGGATTATCATACGAGAGCGAAAAAATTTGAAAACACCTGTAGGTGTATATGTAAAAAAGATTTTCATCTTTTTTAAATTTGTATTTTTGAGCGAACCTAAGATTATATTACGGTTTACTTTAAGCAAACAATCATTCCTTTCATGTATACCATATATAAAATGTATACCATATTTTCGAACAAATAAGTACACTATTTTTTATTTGTTAACATAAACGAAAGATTTTTTTGCTAATATTTGAAAAATTAGGTTAATTAGGTTATTTATACATCTTTTTAAGGAGAATAAAAAATTATCTAAAATTTTAAGAAGAAACATTAAAAAGTTTAACTATATGAAAAAAACAATTTATTTTTTAATGAAAGAATAAATATAAAAACAAAAAAAAATTAAACAGCAAACTCAAACCATAAGATGCATTAGTCATTAAAAAAAAAAAAAAAGTAATTTTTGATAACATTTTTTGCGAAAATTTAATAACACGTTAAATAAATTGAAAAAATGTAACACAACATAACTGATTGCTAACAAACAAACCCAAGACATAAATAAAAAGAGAAAATAATAAATCAACAGATAAATGATAATTGAGTTTTTATTCGTACCATTTGTATAGAGGCCTTGGCGTTTTATTTTTATTTATTTATTTATTTTTTTTTTTTTTGGTTTTTTTTGGTTCAATAAGGATAAAATTTTGAAAATTAAAAAACAAAAATAAATAAATATAGAACCAAACTCCATGAATATTTTGTAGACAATCAATCAATTTTTGGTTGACCAAATAAAGCACAATTTAACACGCGTTATAATATGATTCAAGGGGAAAAGGAAGAGAGTAAAAATTATATTAATAAATATTTGCTTATTTCTGATGTGTAGAGTAATATCTAGCAAAATACGTATAAGAAAACGTATAAGTTATCGAGAAATAAAAATTTTAATATTGATAGGCAAAAGTATTCGGATAGTGATTTTTATCGTATAAAAAATATAATATAATAAAAGGAAATTCTTGTTGAACTTAACGTTTAAATGCGACAAAGTTGAAAATTAAAATTTTGAAAATTATCACAAACATTAATATTAAAATACTTAAAAAAAAAAAAAACAAAATTTTGTTATATCCGTCGCCATCCATCTTCAGACATTCAAATACATTTACTTTGTACCAGTAATTGAAAAGCTTGAGAAACTAAGGCTATCGGGCCTTAGTGTGATATGCTTACCGTCCCAAACCCAAAAAAAAACACTTTTTTATTTTATCTATATATACGACCAGAAAAGCCATAAATGATATCAGATAGATATATAAGTTTCTGCATAAGGGGAACTGTTATACAATGGCTCTGGCCTTTTTGCGGATTTTTTCTACGCTCCGATATCTTAATCTAAGTTATGTAAGGCTTGCACAACATTATCGCGCGTTAGTGATACTCACAGCTGGTAAGAAATCTTGCGAATATACCTACAATAAAATTCTTGTCGTCATAGTTAAAAGTTTACTTAGGGCACGATTAAATTGTTTCGCGAATAAGGCTGGCTTTCTCACATATCAATTGTATTCCTGTAAAGTAAGGCTTTAATCCCCGTTACGTTATTTTGATTCCGACTCTCTTTCTACCGTGCTAAGAACTTTATACACCCTATCCTCTGAAAAAGAGTGCATTCATTTTAGCTGTAACCTTTTCAGATTCTCCTCTTAGGCTTCGCTGAATTTTGGGTCGAGGTACGGACAGAAACTACAATTATTGATTTATATTTTGCAGGTATTTTAAGAGCAACTTCTGCTACTTATTAATTAATCTAGTTAATATAGATTGGAGCTGCGATCGTATGGCCTCCAACTTTGCCGATTTTCTTTTACTGTTTCATCAAACATAGCAGCGTGAGAGCGAGAGGGAGAGGAAGAGAGGGAGAGAGCTTGTATTAATGTTAACCAACAAAGGCACCATCAGTCGTCTGTTTTCTTAAAAGGAAATATAACAAATCCTTTAAACCGAAAGCAATAATGCCTTTAAAATATTGGTTGTCAAAAACCCCACTTAAAAGCGAGGCGAGACATCCTTAGGAAAAGAAGAACCGCAAATCTGCTTTAGACATCAAGAGCAACTTCCTCTGAACCGCTTTTAAGTTAAGATTAGCTAAAAAATGTTTGAAGGTCAGATGGTGATGGATATTTAAGATTCGCTTTTAGGGGTACACGCTTTTCCCCTTTACTTTTTTTTACTTTATTTTAAAAAGTTGAATTCATTTCAGAACTTACCCTTCTGTATGGCTTAAGTTCTTCGGCCAGTAAATGATGGATTTTGGCATCTGTTAAATCTTTTTTCGAGGGATTATAATCCAATTCATGCATATCCAAATTACGCGAACAAGTGTTGTCCAAATTTGTAAGACTCGGGCTACAAACAAATTTAAAATTTAAAAATTTTTTTTAGTTTTATAAATATATATGTTGGACAAATTCTTCTTTAATATTATTTACTTTCATTCAGCTAATATAGATAATAGAGGTTTAGTAAAAAATTATTAAAATTATAAATATATAGACAAGTAAACGAATTTCAGATAAAGTGCATTTTTATACTACAAGTGAAATTTATTATTAGAGGAAGAAAGAGAGATCGTTTAGGGGCCGTGGAAGTTGGCTCCTTTTTAAAAAACATTAAAAAAGAAAAATGAAACAATTTTATTAAGACGTAACGTTTTCCTTGACTTAAGAAAATCTACATATAGTCTTACTTGCAAGAACGAAATTGATATCCAGACATACGTACCAAGAGAGGTTTTCACACATGCCTAGTCGATTTATAAATTATGAAAATTGTAAATAACGATAATGTTAAATATTAATAGAATTAAACTAAATTATGTACAATAAATGAAAACAAAAAAGAAATAAAATGCAAAGCAAAGCAAAATAAAACACAAAAGAAGTTTGTATTCGATAATGTCCATTGCTTCAAAGAGTCAAGCAATCGATTTTAACTAATATTTCACAATTTGTAAGTAACAACGTTTTCGATGGGGGCGTTGGTGCCAGAAATTTCAGTCTTTTAAGGCGAAAAACTTCAATGACAAACACTAAACATCTAACTGATCTCTAACCGAAGTCGACACTGGGTCTCATTTTGATCAAGAAAGTTAATTCTATTTTTGTTTTTTTTTTTTTAACCGCAGACATTTTAAAATGAAATGATGAATGTTTGGTCGATAATAAGGTCCTAGATGTAAGTTACTCATGTCTAATATCTTTGCAAGTTATTTTGCCGCCCTAAGCTTTCGTAATAGTAAAGTAATTTCTTCACTTTTCCTTTACACCATCCTTCTTCCGTATTTGAATATTAAGAAATCATTCTTCGGAAACTTGAAAAAAAGAATAAAAGTCACCCTCCAACATTTAAAGCACTGCAAATTGGACTACAATCTTACAAAAGTTCGCCGTGCGTCATCAATTGTCACAAGATGTCTTCCTCGGTTTCAAAATTTGTGCCACGAAAGCATAGAAGAATTTAAGCAGGTGAGAATGTGGCTTTTAAGATGTCCTTATGCTGGTTGTCAACTAAATATTCACTCACGATAAGGGACCACTCGAACCAAAGCACGTTTCGCCTCTAAAATAAAAGCAAGAATGTCATGAACAACCTTAGAAGGTGTGTCCTGTTGATGTACGTCTTGAGTAGCTTCGCTAAGCTCTAAGCAACGAATTTTGAACCGCCAACCTTCTGACGTGTCCGATTTTCTTTTTTGTCAGACATAAATGGGGCAAATCAGGATTGGTTACGATTTTTGGGTTTTCTTTTGAACGTTTTTCACCTTGTGTACGCTTTTCTTATACACAACTCGTTACAAGACTACAGGACATGTTCAATGATTTGGTATACAATATCTCCTTTGAAATTATAAATTTAACACGATGTATTCAAATAAAGGTCCTAAAGCAAGAGGACTTAATTAATATATGCGAACAAAGGAAACTGCAGCTGTTAGCCCATTACTTGTATACCAATTGCACCAGTTATACCGCAAAGATATCAAAACATATCAATTTGGAAAAAGATGAACTGGGGAAATGTTAAAGATGACTTCAGGAGACCGAATAAGGTTCGCTTACACACTCACACCGTTTAAATTTTTCTTTTATTTCAAAAAGACTTCAGCTTTTCTCCATTTATCTAATTATATTTCAAGTGAGAAAGTAAAAAGAAAAAGTAAGCTAAAGAACCTAAAGAAAAAAAGCTTTTAATTGAAAATAATTATCTAAATGATAAGTTTGTTAATTTGCAAGAAAATAAACATATATGAAGCGAAAATAAGAGTAAAAAATTAAAAAAAAACGTATGTACTTTTAATTGAAATTTAAAAAACCTGTAAAATTTGAAAAAAAAAATGAAAATATATTTTTTATCTACTCAAGTGCTTTCAACACACTCTAGATTTAAGTGCCCATCATCAGAAGGTTTGTATAAACATGCACTACTTTTACAATCATAAGCATTATGATTAGAATTTTTGTTTCTTTTTTTCTAAAATTCGTTTACCAGGTTGTGTATATTGTCGGTGGTGCCCACCTGCCACCAATGCAATTATTGGTATAATTTCGGAATAAAGCACTCATCGATTCGGTACCAGTGATCTGACCGATTGTTGAGGGATTACGACGCATAACTTCGATGGCATCACGCATTGTCAATTTGGAATAAGTTTCAATAATTTTCGGCTCCGCGCCCTGTACATATATATATATATAAAAAAACAAAAAATGAAAACATTCAACAATATATTAATTTTCTATTAAGTGGATGGTGCATATTCTTAAATTAACTCGAACATTTTTTTAAAACAACTTAAATCAAATAACGTAAAACCAAGATTAGGAAACAAGAAAACGAAAACTTGGCAACACAACAACTTCCAACCTAAAATTTTTATTTAACTGTCAACTGTTCTTTTCGCGATTCTTTAAAGGCCTTCTTCTTCTTCTTCTTCCTCGTCTGAATATATCTGTTTCGAAGGATGAATGAAAGTTGTAGTAGATTGCCTGAAAGTCGTTCGTCTTCGTTTCCGTTCTTGTTCTTTTTTCTGTTTCTCGATAAGCGAAGTGTAATCGGCAATCGGTACTTGACCCAACGTATGCATGTCCCACTCTGCCTGTTAAGAGTAGTTGTCGTTTTTTCAAAAAATAATATACATTGTAATAACATTTCGCAGAATTCATAAATACTTTCAAAGAACTGAACGCTCGATTAATGAAAGAAGATTTTTTCATTTAATAAGAATTAAGAATAATATCTCAATCAAATTAGGTTTTGAATCTTGCCTTTCTACTCAATTGCATTTACCTTAAGATCTCTTATTAAGAGAGGACGTATGAAACGGTTGTCGAAACGTTTAAATTTATCGCGTACGTTATAATTGCCTGTCTTTCCGACAATATCTTCAATTCCAGCCATTAGATGATCCATAAACTACAAAATTCAAATAATAAAAACAGATTTGAATTGAAGTGATGAAATGTAACTTACTCTCTCGTGAATGCGTTCATTCATGGTGGGTTTACGTTTACTAGCCCGTTTAACATTTAAAATTTTCACCAATGGCTTTATAGTAATACCTTGAACAAATACCGTAAAATATATCACAGCTATGGTAGTAGTAACAAACATATTTTTCTGAGGCACTAAACCCTCATCGATCAATAGAACAAGAGCAAAGGCGACGGCGCCACGCAAACCACCGTAAGACATAACGAATTGATCAACCCGTGAAAGTTTATGTAAACGAAAACGATTTGCCAAAGCTGACAATATAATGACACCTTAATCCGAAACGAAAAAAAAAAAATGCATATATACATATGTATATATATATTCGTAATTGTGATTGTAATATAGATCTTACCTATGACGCGATATACCGAACAAAATACTATGGTTAACACTACAAACCATGTATTCCAGTCATGACCCTTGTCGACGGTAGCCACTCCCAAAAACATGAATATTATAGTCTCCGAGGAACTTGACAACATTTTTAAAGCATATTTGACTGTTGTATGAGATTTTTGTGAAATATTCGATTCCACATAATTTTTCATAGTAATGCCACAGAACGTAATCCTATATATCAAAAATAAGAAAAAAAAAAAACAATTAAAAAAATTATGTTTAACTGGAAATCAATCTTATATGCCTGCAATTTCTAACAAATGTACAAAAGCTAGCGAACTCTTCACTAATTTCAGGTGGACCTGTAGACCAATGGCCTGATAAATATATTCCTCCAAATCCACTAAAAACTCTTGGCAACAAAACCTTCAAATTTTCGGAATTTTGAATTTTTTCAACACTCCAGGAGCAGTCACTTCAAGCGAGTCACTTTTCAAACTTGATTGATGACATACGTGGTATACATGTGCTAAATTACAAAAGTCTCTCATGATTTTTCGACCGTAAGTGTTTCAGCAAGAGGACGATCCATTGACGACTGCATCGATTCATATCTGACTGCCTTACCGCCTTAGTGAGTAATTTCCCAGATATACTAATATTTCCGGTAATTGAAAAGACGGTTAGCTCACCCTACTAAGAATACCCTACGTTGCGGCGAGAAGATAACCAATAACGAAGACATAGCACTAGTGTAACGAAATCTTCAGATAGTAAAGCCGATGCTAAGAGCTTCAATTAAAGCTGTCCTTAAAAATGATAATGCACGGGCTACGAATACGTGTCTTAACATATTTTTCCAAGAGGCATTTGCTGTTATACGTGAACACTAGGTCTGCATAGAACAGTGAACTTTCCAAAAACCGTCAAAAGAAAAACCATAGAAAGAAAAGTTTGCAATGAATAAAGATCTTAATATGTTTTTCTAAAGCAGATTTGTCAACATTTGAGAAAGCTAATGCTAGTCCTAGACTTTTATAGCATTTGTCAAGTCCTGACAACAAGAGAACGTGCGGCTTGCCTTGAAATTTTGAAAGAGAACCTAATTAACGAA
Organism: Glossina pallidipes; assembly: GCA_000688715.1. Classification (NCBI taxonomy): domain Eukaryota; kingdom Metazoa; phylum Arthropoda; class Insecta; order Diptera; family Glossinidae; genus Glossina; species Glossina pallidipes. Next base: position 311,552 of record KK499970.1, read on the forward strand.
GGAATTTGAAGTTTAAAATCGCATTCTAACAAAAAAAACTATACTTCGTAAATATTTCACCAAGCATTGGAAAAGCCATTATTGTAGAAGACCACAAACTTGTTAGTCGCTTATTATTCCGCATAAAAATAATGATCACAAGTTGCCATATCCTGAATTACTTACGCCATTATACCGCTCATATGGAATATTTCAGCATTCAGATAAGCCAAATAAGCCATAACAAATATAAAGATGGGCTCGATAACGCGCACATGATCAGTGAAACGTGTCACCAGACCAGTTAAGAATCCCCAAATGATACCTGCATATAAAAAGATGCATTAATACTCTTTTAAAGGCATCAAAAGCAATACAAAAAACTTACCAATTACAGTACCACCCAAAGCAACTACGAAAAATGAACCTACACCGCTAATTACATCTTGCACAATAATATTGTTTAGACCCATTTCGTTGTACACTTCCATCATATGATACATGACGACCTAAATAAGAAAAACGATAAGATAAACAGTTTTATAAAAAGTTGAAGGACAACAGGAATATAAGAACGAAAAGTAATAAGAGAATTGTGTATTTAAATAATAGCACAACTGCATACACACTGACTATTGATTTTGTCTTACATATTAAGGGAGATTTAGAAAGTTTATATTTTTTCTCTGCCAAGAGGCATTTAAAGGACATCGGAATTTAGTGAAGAACGTCTTTCGAGAAATCGTTTTAGCTCCGCTCGAAAACGATTCCCGAAAATTGATTTCTTCCCTATACAGGTTTTAAAAGCAAATCTTATTTATAATGCACCCAATTTGCAATGAAAATCGCAGAGTTATAGCATCTCAGCAGTACAAAATTAATTTGAAAAATTTAGATTACATGGCCCAATTCATCGAACAACAGCCCCAATATATGAATTCTCTATTTAATTTTGGTTAGTTTATGATGAAGATTGACTTATAATAGTAATTTAGCGTTAAATTTAATTTGGACTCCGTAGGTCCTTTTCTTGTACCACAGACCAATGAGGATTCTTATCAAAGGTAAGCCTTTACATTTTCGATATCAAAATTTTCGGAATCAAATTATGCGAATCAGTTTTGGCACAAATTTTCTGTCAAAACATATACTGCGAAGAATTTGCGAAATTTGGACCAAGTTAGTTCAGCCTGGTCCCCTATAAGGGCGCCAACGAAAAGTGTATCTTTGTATGGAATAAAATTACAATTTATTGGTATTTTATCACGAAATTAAATGAAAAAGGGATGTACGATATTCAATAATTGGCCCTTCTCCACTAAGGTGGTTTCACTTGCTTTTACCTTATGATGGCCTATGTCCCAGCACTGAAACCATTTTTGCGGCCGGTGCGCGAGAATCGTCTCAAAATGTTTCTGAAGGGCTCATACAAAAATCTACCATCTCTACTTCTACATGATCATTTGATCATGAAAAAGAGTTCTCCTCTCCGTAGGCTTGACAGATTGGTAATAAAAAATTGTGATAACCTTTTGCTTAAACTTGCTTACTTTGCGCGAAAATAAATATTTCAATTATTTAAAATTTTTCCTTTAAGCATTCCTCTGTTCTTATTGCTATTTTCAAAACTTTGTCACACAATTTTTTATTTACAATTTCATAAAAAGATAAAACTTAAAACTAAATGTTAATATTTATGCAATGGTCGAGAGACTTGTATATAAATTGAATATTTAAAACAAAACAAAAAAAAAAACAAAAAAAAAACCAGATGTAAAGTTTATTTTTAATTTTTCTCTATTAACAATAAAAACAATAAATTACTATTAAAAGTAGTCTTTGTTTTTGTTGATTATAATAGAAACGTTTTTCTCCCAATACGTAGATAAAAGCAAATAAATTAATTCACAATCGTGGAAAAATAATAGAAAATATATATAAAAATACATATATGTGTATGTTCAATTTATGGTATGAACTTAGCGCGTTTGTATTTCAAAGAAATATCCGTAGAATTGATTCTCATATAAAATATTAGAGAATTTATTAGCCTTCAACTAAATACGAAGAATAAAGAAAATTATGAGAAATTGTATTATAAATAATGAAACTTGTGCACTGACAGGTGAATGGACGTGCTTGCAAACGCGTTTAGAGAATACTACATAAAAGGGAATGTATAGATAGATTGTTTCCGAAAAAGTATTGAACCTTCAATGCATTACCAATTTACAGATTAGTTTCATATTTGTTTATATATGTATATATATAATAAGGGAACTTTAAAGTAACTGATATTCTATCAGATTAATTAGAGCATCAGTTATAGCGGATGATTCTCTGGTAAGAGAATGTAAAGAAAAATCAATATGCTTAGAATAGATATTTGAAGAGCATATTTATTACACTTGTATTAAATGAGGTTAAATACTACAGGTGAATGAATATAAATATGATGATAACAATATTGTACACATCATCGTCATCATCATCATCTTCATCATTCGCATATAAACGTCACTATATATATAAATATATATATATATCATTAATAACCACTAATGCATAGACGTGATAGAGTAAATGCATATATTGAAAGTAATGCCCTCCAGTGTTTGAATTGCTGATGACATAGATTGATAGATAGAAATAGCGCATATTGTTTGATTATAAGTGTATTATACATACCGTAACAGCGTCGTTAAGTAGAGATTCGCCAAAGACGACAATATATAAAATTTCATTGACATGAATTTCCTCGAACACTGCAAGCACAGCTACTGGATCAACAGCCGATATTAAGGAGGCAAACAAGAAAATATCTAAAAATTTAGGCGCATCTTCTGGTGAACCGAACAAACCGGTCTGGCCACAAGCCCAAAGTGAGCCGCCTATAAAGAAAATTTCAATTAAACAACAAAAAACAAACGTTCTCGTAACTATCAAAAGATCAAGAAACACGCCTTTGTATATATATACATATATATATGGAAATATTAGGCAATAACAAACTAATAGATGATTGACAAGAAGAGAGCATATGGAGATTTTTGCTTACTAACAATTATCAAACAATGGGTATAAATATGTGGAATCTTTGTGATAAATTGCGTTCAATGTTCTTCAGAATTTTCTAATGCCAGTCTTAAAATCCTTTCATTGTATATTCGGATGGAAATCTATCCACTTTGGTTTACTTTAAACGAATTTCCAATATTCCTTTGTTTATTACGAACATGTACACAACAACGAGTTCCTGTTCCTGTCATCTTGTAAAGAACATACATATGTTAAGTATGCACGCAACTTTGCCTGTTATTGACATTGAAAAATTGTTATGTGTTCACATACATACGTGGGTAAAATAACCCCAGCATGTGTTGTATAAAGATTCTTACGTATGATTTATGTTAACTACGTAAGCAGCGATGGCATTTAAGGGCACCCTTAACCTTTTTAAATGCAATTCTTTGAAAAAACAAAGCAAGTTTAATACACGTTTTCTTTGATAACTCAAAGTCATTAAAAAGCAAAATTGAATTTCAATTGTCACTAAATTTTATTCGAAAAACTCTGATAATCTGTAAGAGAGAATATATTATTCCCTCATCAATAAGGAAACTACCCAAATGGTAATATTGCTTATTGGCTATCGTCAGAACAACGTTTATATGCTTATTTTTCAATTCGGATACATTTAGACCATTTACGAGGTTAATCTTAAGATGTCGGACTTTTATTAATTTTAAGGGTATAGTCCAAGTTTCATTTTTTTAAATTAATTTCCATTACAATGGTAACCCAAAAATTGACTTTTATCACTTCTATATATATATAACAAGTACCTACATATAATATCCTATGTATATAATATGTATATATTACTATAGTACCTATACTAATATAGAACCTATGTATATAATATGTATATCGTATACTCGTATCGTATATATATATATATATATTTATATACGATATTGATGGTCCTAATAGAGCCACGAAACCACACAGTAAAGTGCTTAAGACTTGCTTTTGATGTTTCCGTGATGTTCTCCAGACAATGACTAGAAGTCGAGCTGCGCTCGAGCGATATTTTAACATCCACAACCTGAACGTAACCGTCTTTGCGGATATATAGTAAAGCTTCGTCTCTGGACTTAGCAAGTGTCAAAGTCAAAGAGTTTTGCCACGCAATGGGCATTGCTTTTATGATGACCTTTTGGGCAACTATGATTCATATCAATTACATAATACATGTTTAGTATATTATTGTTGTTGTTAGCCGATTTTCGTTTGTTGGCCCACTTTCAAGTGCAGAATATGCCACTGCATCGGAATTTCATTTGCAAAAGTTCGGCGTTCTATTTCAATTTTTACTCTTTTAATATCGGTGAACTAGAAGGCGGTTCTATTTAATCGGAAAAATGTATTCGAAAAAAGTCCATCACAACATCATTTTATAACCTACGACGATCTTCGACCACTTTTGCCTATTTCATTGTGCTTATTTTACTTAAAAGTTGAAGACAGTCTCCAACTTAAACTTAACCCGTACCCGTTAAACCTGACTGAATTTCTAGGTTAAATTTTTGATTAAATCATATTCCATTTCCCATGTGGGGGGAGAGACTATGCATAACATTTTAGAACGGTGATCGCAGTATCTCATGTGGTAATTTCTTTGCTAGCTATGAGTTAAACAACGAAGTTTATGCAGAAACAAGTAAATTTTTTCTTATCTTTTGAAAGTTTTTTTTTGTTTTTAGATAAGTAAACAATCTCTAATTGTAGATGCAGATGAAGTGTTGTACTAGTATCCAAAGGTTCTGTCAGTGGAAGGATTTTCAATTTTCATTTGTTCGAAAGGTGAGTGAGCTCTATAAGTTATTGGATGAGTAATATAATAAAACATGTGCTCTATGGTCATGGAGATGCCCACAAAGCAAATAATTAAAACTAAATAATGGCGATTTTAACATAAGAAAACTGAAAAAGTACCCAACGAATGTATTAACATAAGAACTGCTCTTTCTGACCTCAACCTTATTCCGAAGAAAGCTGTTAAATTAAGAAGTTGAATACAATTTTACAATCAAGCCGTTCATTGCACAAATCGATTAACTTCATAAAACAAAAACTTTGAGAAATGCAATGAAATAATGTGCAATGTTTTTTAAAGTTCCTTTGGAAAATAAATTCAAATAAATATTGTAGAATGAATAAATGCAGATGTAACGTCCATCTAACCGTAAAAAAGGTTGATAAGAAAGAACGGTCAAGAAATACTCCTGAGTAATGTTACAATTCTTATGTGATAGATGAAAGGAGTTAAGCAACTTGACAAATGAAAATAGTAATAAATTTAAATTCAGTGTTCAAAGTTTCAAATTTTTTGCTACAAATTTTCCATAAAAACGCTTTTGTTATTATATATTATTTGTGATTAATGCATATAAATGATGTCTTCTCATCTCAGCTGTATTTGAGGCGTCATCATTGCGGTTTGTTGTGAAGCTTTTATGGTAATCACGTTTAACAGGAGGAATGAATCATTTTGTCTCTCCTTTTTCGCCTTGACACAGTTCTACCATTGTAAGTTCAACGATGTCGATTTATATTTCTCAAGCTTTGTGATCCACCTGCTAAAAATTTCCTTAGGTTAATGTCATTAAAATCTGAATTTTCATTTTGATCACATTTGAGTTGTATGAGGCGTGGTTTGGCCTTTCGCATTTTAAACCAATTTGCAGGAAATCCTATAACGATTGGTTCACTGATTAACGAGTTTTCTAAAAAACAGTAATCGACAAAAAAAACGAACATTTCTTCTGCCATTCGATCGGCAGTCGTATGACTAGGAGCCCGATCAGCCTCATATAAGTGAGTTTGTTTTTTAGTTGAGAAGAATCCGAAGAAAAACGTAAGCATTTTCTTAAACCAGACGTTTTCTAAACCATCAGATGATTCACTGTTTTCCACATCCGCGTTGTTATTAGTCTCACTCATCTTGTGAATAACGTTATAATATTTATTTCTTTAAAATCACTTCACAAATACATGATCCTGCGGCAGGCTGTGACTGACTTATTTGCTTTACTTTAATTCTCATAAGAAATTTACCGCCGTGACTCAAGGGCTTGCATTTTTGTAACGATTTACATTAGATTATGGAGTTAATCAAAAATGCCTCTGAAATAAATTATTTATTTTTCAATAGGCAAAAATTATTATTCGGGTTGTTATACATGCAGACTATGCTAAGTGCTTTGATAATTAAATTTGAGATTTTTCAAAAAGTGGACTTAACCGATTTGCGCATGGAACGGATCAATTACATTAAGAATTGAATCATTCCGATTAGTTAAAAAATTGTCAACAGTTTTGAATAAGTATTCGGACAGTAAGTGAAATGTTAACTGCATTTCCGGACGGAGAAAATGTATTGTTTACAAATAAATATTAATAAGAAACTTGAATGAATTTCTTCTTAAATAAAATTTTCAATTCTATTGACATGTGTAATCCCCTATAAAGAGATCACATAAACGAATGCACTGCATACAATAATCAAGTGGGAGTTAGGCGTAAAATGAAATGCATATCTTTGTTTTCAAATTCAATTCATGTGTAACTTTACTGCTCTTTTCCTGTAGAGCTAAGACTTTCAACTGCTTAGGTGGCTTATGCACGCTTTGTGGAATAATTACAACACAATAACCAAACGCGTTAATATTTAGATGCGGTATGGAATCAACTTTAAGTCAATAACAAACCTCATGTGCGCATAATGTCAAGCACATGACTACAAAGTTAACATATGCACTAAAAAAAACTTATTCAATGAATTAATGGTTAAAGTTGATTGAAAATTTAAATAAACTGAATTAAAGTGACAAACTATCTCGAATGATTTATAGCTTGCGTTTGCATTTGATTATTTATTATTTCAGTGAACCTAACCTCACCTCTATTCAATTACATTTCAGACAAAAAAGCACGTAAGTAAGTAGACTACGAGCGTCACCTTAGACATGTAATCAAATTAATATAACATTGATTGATCGTTGTTTACAAACCGAGCACTAGGACAATCTGACCATCTTTGTATCGAACTTTTAACAACCGATAATATGTATGAAATTTTACGTATGAATATTACGTCACTATAGGTTAAGAAAAACATGTTAAGAGCTGTATAATTTCAGTTTGCCAGCTTTTATCCAAGTATGCTTTGTTAGATGGGATTTTGGTTAAACATTTGAGCCCGAATAAAAGATCCCAGATTTAGCTTTCTGGTTCATTTTTGATTTGTTCAGGTACCAATAAAAGAGGACTTGACAAAGGGATAAATAAAAGGACCAAGCCAACTCAAAGTCAGCCTTTCAAACCAAACGCCACGATCCTTAACTGCAATTTGCACTAATCTTGTTAAACATTTGCTTCAAAACTAATATCTGCACATGAATGCGATATAAATTTCGCTGACAACTGGCAGTTTGAGACGCTTATCAACTTTTTTTTTTTTTTTGAATGAACGCCGTCAGGTCAGGTGGCTTATCCTTTAGTAAACAGAATACTTTCGCAAGTAGAAGTCGCAAGTTTTTCCACAACTATTAAGGAATAGTAAAGCTGTCTCTTAGCAATCGCTTATATATTCATGCACCCCCAATGAGAAATTGGCAGGCGAAGCCTATGTTCGAACTTGATCTTGATCTGCCAACTAGCGATGCATATATTCCAAGCCTGCGGCTCTCATTTTCATCTCAAAAGTTGATTTTGAGAGCCTCTCTATTGTCCGTCACTCACGATTGCAAAAATTGAAATGAGAACCCGGTGGTTCATGGAATTCACATTCCTAGTTGATGCATACTTTCTATTTTTTTAAGATGACCAATCACTCGGAAGGCCTCCATCATACGTATAACAAGGTAATGATCAGAAAATAGAGAAGGAAGTTTGATACAATTAACTGGAGATTGCCAATTGAAGGAAAGATTTAAAATACTCTTATCCTCTTATAGTGCTCACAAAAAAATTAATTTGCTTTTCGATAAATAAAAACGAAAGAAAACAATTTCTCTAACAAGGAAAATATAAAAAAGTTTTTTTGACTGGTCTGTACGGACTATGATGAACACTCAGACGTTAATCGATTAATAGTTTTTGTAGTTGTTTTCATTAGCAATTTTAGAAAAATTATGAAAACGTTTAATGTAAAAGCAAATAATTTGATTATACAGTTTATGAAGACAAAAAAGTACATACACAAAGCGCAGCACTAATGCCTTTTTACCATGTTTTTGCTATGTTAATATGCAAATAATTGGTGCTAATAAGTTAATTAAAATGCAGTTACTTGAAACTAGTTAGAGCCACATTGTTTATCAAAAAAGAAACAATTGTTGTCAAAAAGAAAATAAAAAATAAAGTTAAATTGAAAAACCAACTAAAACTATATGCTAATGAAATGCCAACAATTATTATATTAATAAAAATTTTCACAGAAATAATAATAAAAGCAAGCAAAAAGACTATAGTGGGCCGTAGCCTACCGTAAAGTACCCTACATTTATTCATACAACCTACATTTATTCATACAACAACTTTTCAAAATAAGGCGTTCTACGGGAAGCGGTCGAAAAAGTGGTTCGATCCGAACGATTTCCAATGGCGTGCGTTGTTGGTCTAAAACAATTGACAGACAATTTTAGATCGATTCAGATACTGATTGTAATCGATACACAAAAAGATGAATATCTCAAGTCCTTCTATTGGTGTTGCAAACATATGCACAAACTTAATATACAGTCGTACGACAAATGATGGCATATGGCATTAAAAATATTTAAAAAATATTTGAAATGAGAAAAAAAATCTACTATAGTTTGGGTGAAAGATTGTTTAATCAAACAAATCCAATAATTTCCAGAGCATTAGGTAAAGTAACGAAATCATACAGTATACATTTTCTCTCTAAAGCATTAGTGCGGGCAAAGGTGTTTGGTGGACAGATTACATACTCGGACTGTCAAAAGAAAAAGCCAAAGGGCCAGATTTCTAAAAGCGTTGTAAAGAATACTTCACTGCAGCCAATATCCGTACCATTTACACAACCTATATCCAGCCGAAATTAGAATATAACCCGAACGTGTTGATGGGAGCCTACAAACTTTGCTTGGAGACGCTCGAACACATACAGCGAAGCGAGCAGGTGCTCATGTACGGCGAAACACGCTCGACATAACGTCGATTTGCGAGATTTGAGAGTGACCAATGCTCGTGTGTAGGTAAATCCACGGCAAGTGTTCTACAGAGTTAAAGAAGATTGACCCAACAATGAAGTCCCTCAACAAAATTACGAAACCTTCTCAGCATTCCCACCCACTCATCTTGGAATTGCCTATACATCGCTCGACGTTCTGCCACGACTCGCCATTCTATAATCGCGCTGGCTGCGTTTGGAATAATCTGCCATCAAACGTACATAAACACATTCTCTCCTTCCATCCTTCTCTATCTTGAACCCTTGGTGACCATCAGAGATCATGCCTGCGCACATTCTGCGAATAGCCGGTCATACGCCAAAAAAAAAAAAAAATTTGAGAAAACTTCAGCACTTTTAGCACAAAAAAAAGAAGATCTGATATGTTAAAACCTTCTCTTTTGTAATTTCAGAACAATACACTGGAATGTAGTTCTTTATTACAGGAGATTAATAACATTTATTAATACAGAATAATAGAAATTAATAACATTTATTAATATAGAGACGTAACTTCCAATCATCTTATCTGAGATCGCTGAGCCAGTCTTCATCTTTAAAATGATAGTAATATTAAATCAAAGGTCGCGACTATAAGTAACAATAACACGCGGAAACATAAGACTATTAATTTACATCTGTCACTTGATATTGTTCAGAGAACGCCTTTCGTGAAGCACGCTGTTCTATCATAAACTAACACACTTTCATTGAAATTTATTAAATTCATTGAGACACAATTGTTTTATGCATACGAAATACAAGGAAACAATTAAGACTGGAGTGCCGAAGAATTTAAATAGATACGAAGATGCATTCAAGAGCCAAACAATTAATTTCGTATACACATACGCATTACTGTATACACAAATACATTATTACATACACATATACATTATTCGTTCCATTCCATTAGAAAAATATTTAAACACTTAAAACACTTGAATATTTTTTTAAATTGTTTTTTTAACTTACCAATCGTCGATATATTAAATATGGTACCGACCACAGCCATTAACAGAATAGTACCCAAATTATCGAAAAATAAACGATTCGGCATAAAATAGCCAGCGTCTAATATAATCGGTGGTAGCATATAGAAGAAGAACGTATTGGGGGTTAGCGGAGAAACACCTACATTGGTACCAAAGAACAGTACAACACCGATAACCACACCCACCACGATGAGAAGACACGATTCAGGAAAGATCAAATGCAATTTGGGTGTCATATGAAAACCTGTGGAAGGAAAGAAAACATAGAGAATGTAAAAAGATATATATAATCATTAAAAATTTTAAAAAGTTTTTCCAAGTGCGAATGTAAATAACTTCTGATGAAGGTTCTTTCCAAATGAAATCTTTTGTTGATGAAAAATATTAATGATCCTCTTTTAATCTATTTATTCAAGTCTGTCTGTTTACCGAAAATCATCCATTTAAACAATAGATGTTTATCGACATCATCCAAACTCATTTTTTTTCTAAGTGGAAAAAAAAATCGAAAAAAATTGTTGCCCAAAACAAATTTCGATTTCCTTATTGCGCACAAATATCTTGGAAGGAATAGCGGAATTCAATAGATTTAAACTCTCAAGGATCTCAAGAGCTGTCATTCGACGGTTTGCTGCTATTAGTGCTTCATCAACTCATACTGGCCTTCCAGATTGTGAGACAAAGCAGAGGAAAAAAGTTTTGTAAACCAGTTTTGCCACTGGCGTTCTGTCCATTCGTCGCCTCCATACGCATCCAATAAGTTTTTTTCTTCTTTAAACATTATTTTAACCTTTTCGCTAGCAGTAAAAGTAGAATACGTCCTGCTTTCGACTTTCGCTTTATAGTAAGACGCCAAAAGAAAACCTTTGCGCAAACAAAATTTTCCCAAATACAAACATTCCGATAACAACTACAAATATGCGAAGGCAGTGTGCGTTAAATGTGAATTTGGTTCACTGTTGAGAAAAAAACGAAAAGAATTTCCGAACAACTGGATACGTTTATATAACATAGATTTCGAGGATCGCTTGTTATCTAGTTCCGCTAATTGATCGTATTGATTACATTGGAGTTAAGGTAGATAAAAAAAAACTTTGCCAATTGAATTTCGGATCAAAATTGCTGGATACGTCGCAAAAATTCTTCCACACTGTGCAAAAAAACGGTCGACCCGTTAATGATGACCGAGTTTCCGTATTTGCACTGCCGTTAAAGACGATTCATTAAAGAAAATTTGAAAAGAAATGCTTGAGAGAAATACCGCATGTAGTTCTTGTGCGTCGTGGATATATTCCGTTTCGAAGAAACTCAAAGCATTCGCTTTTTTATCCAAAACTTTTTTCCAAAAACCTTGACAACGTAATGTCCCTTTATTTTTGCCAAAAATCAAGTTATCAATGCACGACAGTCGATTCTATGTTTTATGTATTGAATAGACTCAAATGATGTTCACTTAACCCTAACCCGATCCTGAAAAATGTGGAATTATAAAAATTATAATTAACACTAAAACTAACGCGCAGATCAAAATTAACATTATTAAGATTCTGGACTTGAAACAACGGGTATAAAGCATATAAAGTTCCAATACCTTTAAATATCCATAAGCAGTTTATCTTGACGTGATCTAGTTTTCGAGGTACCTGGGACATATACCTATTTCTACCGTTGCAGGGCATTTCGAGCCATTAGTTTGTGAAATCACTACAATTACAAAAATGAGGATAGGAAACTTAAGTTGGCATAAACATACGCACGAATAAAGATGTACGATTAATAAATGGGCGTGATCTGTTAAAAGTGGGAACAAATTGAAATTAAAGTTTTCTCATTAACTGTATACGCATAAGTAAACCAATCGAGACCATTTTTGAACTGAATGTGAATGCGACGAAAATTTGGGTAGCAAATTTTTGGATATATCATAACGGAATCAAAAACTGTTAGCGAAATTATAAAAAATTGTTCGACGTTGTTTCAAGGTTGTCTCAGCTTTTAATCTGCCATAGACCTGTATGTGGACAGACCACAAAAATTTTTTAACACTAGTTTCTTACTCGATCAAGGAATATTATAGCCAACTTTCAGTTTCCTAATCCGTAAGTCCATAAGTCCTAATCTGGTAGTTTTAATATTAAACAATAACTTTGGTATAAATATAAATTATTCCGCCCACAAATCAGGTGTTCAGATATTCATGGTTAGTCCAAGGTGTGTATAATTTACTTGTTTAGATTTTCGTTATGTTAAATATATCATACAATCGATATTAAATTACTAAAGTCAAAAGCGGCTAATTATGGAATTCATTTAGTGTTGATTGAAATTCCAAGCAATTTAGAGAATAAACGAAATCAAATGTGAAATAAATACCGAAACAAAAATACGGAAACAATACAACAATGTACAAAACGACGCGGACAGACAACCAATAACGCTAAACAATAAGAAATTATGATTTACATCCAGCGGACGCAATGAATTTGCGGAAGGGTTCATGCAAATAAATGGGAAGTAATTAAGCGAAAAATTTAGAAAAATATTTATTTTATCATTATTGAAAAAGCAATTTTTTCTTTTTAATTTATTGTGGAAAATATTTTACCTTTTAAGTGAACTGGAAATTGTGTGTATTTTAGCGATGATTTATTCATTTTTACAAAATATTACCAAAGATAATAAAATTACTCGAAAAAAAATTGATATTTAAACAAATATTTCGAACAAAACATAAAAAGTAAACAGCAACTAAAAACGTTATAGTCGAGTAAGATCGAACATCAGATACCCTGCACCACTTCGCCTAGTACAGCTATTTAATTGTTGTGGGTATAGTACACCGATAATTACACGTTACTTTTCGTGAAAGCCCGCATATTGGAGGATGCCTAAAACATCAAGCTTATCACCACACATCAACATATTAACATAATTTACTTCATAAAAATTTAATTGTTTTGCAGTTTCCATCATAAAAAGCTAGAAATTAGATTTTCTCTCCATATAAAGGCTTGCTTTTAATGACAGACCCTATATATGTTAGAATCTAAAAAATAGAGCTATTTGATCCGATTTCTTTACCGTCCATTTTTTTGCTAAGTTGCTGGTGACTAATTTTCATCATAAAATATTAAAGCTTTTTCTAAAGGGTTCGCTATTCATGACAAATCTTATCTCCAAGGAGTAGACCCAAATTTTCATAGGAGTTCACATTTCCTAAGTATCCTTATATGGGTTGGTATCCATAAAATAAACCTGCGTGGTTCAAATTACTACTATGACCCTATTTTCACTATGAAATATTGAAAATTAGATCTCCTTCCCCTTAATATAAATATTGGGCTCAAAAAATTGAACCGAACCGCATTTTTCGCAATTTTTTTGCAATTTTATGACTTTTCGAAACAAAGTCGTCGAAAAGGTACCCCGATCCGAATCACACACATAAACGGACAGAGGGACAGACAAACGAAACGATAATAAAAGGTGGGTCTATCTTAAGCCCTTCTGGGTGTTACACAGGTCCGCGCAAACTTAATATATCCTGTGCCACAAGTGATGTAGTGTAAAAGAATTATGATAATAATAATAATAATAACATAAAAATGACGTAAATGAGTTATCCTTATAGTGAGTAACTAAAATTTATCCTCCAAGGTCTAATGCAAATTTGTTTCTCCTTTTAGCACTTTTATGTAAGGAGTAATCAATTGTAGCAAAACAAGAACAATGGTGGGGAGAAATTATCGCAACAAAAATACTTTAATCAAGAAAGAAACGCTAATCTTTAAATAAAATAGTGCCTGGTTTCTTGGTAGAAGAATAAAAAATCGAGTAAGGATATTAATTTCTTTCTCACTGTGAATTATACAAAGAACTAAATAAGAAAAAGAAAGCAAAACAGAGATTGCCCAAGCTAGGCATACAAAAATCTCCGAACAAGTTAAGTATGTGTCGGAGAACCTACACGGACAATTAGGTATTTGTACCGAGGTGAACTCTAGACCAATATTTTCCTTGAAGTCTCATCCTTTGAGAGCAACATGTTTCTTAATACGTTTCTTGAAATTGTCTTCTCAATTATCCCAATAATATTTCGAATATATTCTGCATATATTTAAAAATTGTGAATGGAGCCGATTAGATCAACAACATATATATCAGATTCTAGATTTTATCCATATTCAAAAGCTTCCATATATATCACCGAGCAACCTTGTATTGATATTAACAATTTTTAAAAGCTGTTAGCAGAACTGTTGCCTATGCGAACACTTAGTTATGTTTACTCTTGCAGGCTCAGTTTCATTCATTAGCACTGAGTTAGCTGTAAGTTTTCAGACTGATGCGTATATCTATCATATAAATCAATAAGTTTTCAGGCTGACGAGTACCAACCGTCAAACGGCAGTGATTTCAGACTAGACAATACCAACCGTCAAACGGCAGGTGTCAAAATTTCATAACATTTCTACCACTAGTTTAGAAGTTAGAATTATTTTAGTGACATTGTTATTGCCTTAGACGGCTTTCGCCCGGAGTGGAGGGTAATGATAAATCCATGTTTCACATATCGCATAAGAAATCCGTTTAATTTTCCCTAAATAGCGACAATCAGCACATTATTGCCAAAAGTGAACTAACGTGGCACCCACTTTCTCATGGACAAATGTTCATGTCAAGTAATAAACACACTACCTTTTAAAATCTTTAAGCTGTCAGCATTCCCCCGCAATTTTACTTTTCGGGCCACCAAAACGACTTTGTTCACTTCTTTTATTTTTTCTTGGGCAACTGCTGATTTCGGGCGACCAGAACGTTCAGTATCAAAGGTGTCCATACGACAGTGTTTAAAATTAGCAAAGCAACCATAAATTTATTTTATCGATAGGAAAGATTTGACGTAATATTCAATTCGACGTTGATTGTAAACGCATTTCCCATTCCTTCGTCGAAAAGCGATGTATTTAACAAACACATGAAATGACGTTTTTTCCATTGCTGTGTATATTACAAAAGCAGCATCATTAAAGCAAGTGTGACTTGTAAACTAGGTGTTAATAAAGTCTTAAGATCTTGACACATAGCGTTTGCAGGTTGATACTATCCAGAAATCATATGTGTCGGTCAACAATGATCCCACACAGCTATCATGCAATGGACTTATTGAGTAAAGTTGAGTTTTCTAATTTTTCTCTTTAATCATAGACGTGAAAACCGTCAAATCGGTGTCGTTTTCATCCTTAACATCCTCATAACACATGCATATGCAAATTTCCAGCTTTGTATGTCATATTCTGCTCCGTGAGAATTTCAACAAAGAACAAAGGACAGTTGAACATAGCAATATGGTCTTTAATTCGTGCACGAAAGTGTTATCTGCTTCAAAAGTGACAGCGAAAATGATAACCCCCTTGTAATCTCTTCAACAAAAAGTATAATTAAAATATTTACAATTTTTATACTTTTCTATACATAAAGCTTTAACAAGATTGGTATTATTTAATTTCTTATTTTATCTCTTTTAACAGTACAATTTTTTTTAATTAAAGAAAAAAATGTAATTTCGTGGTTGATTTCACTTTTACCAATCTAATCAGATCTCTGCAGACTAATGAATAGATAACTGCGTAGATACGATAGATCGCTGCTTACTATAATCTTGCAAATACGTTCTATTTGTCAGAAGAGAAACGAAAAGTATTGAGCCTGTAATTATCTAAATTCAAAATGTAATGACACGTTATGTGCACATGTGTCGGACTTTGCGTTTGCAGGCACACAATGCCTTCGGTTCAAAATTTTTATTCAGATCAAATGACAACAGTAGGCATATTTTTGCCCAATCACACAGAAAACCAGCGGGTTCTTTAGAAATCGAAACAAGCGATAAATCGAGATAAGCGATAAATTCCCAGCGAAGCTTAAGTTTACTATACACTACTAGGAAATCTGCGACACAGGTCATGCCCAACCATACTAGAAATTCAACCAATCATGTCAGAATAATCTTTAAACTTTACTATAATCTTTTATATGAATGGATAGATGTTAGCAAAATAGATTTTATGATGAATAGAGATATGCACAAACAACTCACCAATTTTAGCTATACTCGCTGACAATATCCAAACACCTATAATAAACGGTGTTTTTACTCTTTCAAAATCCACCTGTGAAAGAGGATACCGTTCAGGTGCATGTTTATGTTCGTCAGATTGCAAAACCTCCACTCCTGTATGGATAGAACCTGGATCAGCCACTACGTATTGTTGCGGCATCACAGACATCTTTTCCCCGGGGTTTGCTGAAGAAAGCTGGAAAGGGCATCAAAATTTTACCATTAAGTTTTTTTTTAATTGAATACAAATTCATTTTCATAAAGATAACACGAATTACGTTCTTTTTAATTTGATTATCGATCTGTAGTTGCTTTTTTTTTTTTGGATATTCATTGAACATTTTGGAAACAATTTTCAGACATAAGTTGATAGAATATATAAACAGTCTACAAGACAAGCAGAAGACAGTTCTCATAGTCGTACCTGTTCACCAATTTAAAAAAAAAAAATCGGTGAAATGTGGATTTTAATAATTTTAGCGCTCCCTTTGCAATTTCAACCTTTTTTAAGCTGTAAATGCTATTACAACTGGCAGACCAGATAAAAAAACAGAAAACTAAAAAACGTATGTTAACCTTC
This sequence comes from Glossina pallidipes, assembly GCA_000688715.1. Classification (NCBI taxonomy): domain Eukaryota; kingdom Metazoa; phylum Arthropoda; class Insecta; order Diptera; family Glossinidae; genus Glossina; species Glossina pallidipes. The sequence goes on from KK499970.1 coordinate 328,489, forward strand.
GTCGTGTACCTTCTAGAGAAGCAAAAAATTAAAAAATGTCTTATAATGATATTTTACAAACAGTAAAAGCGTTCGCAAAATAGTTCAACAGGAGCAACTTTTTGGTTTTACACACGCTGCAAGACAACGATAATGACATGGAACGGATATGCTTTCGCCTTCCGAATATGAAACTGATTAGGAATTTATGCAATTTATGAGGTTGTTGAAGCATTCTTTTTATTCCTTTTGAAAAGCAGATGTGTCTTCACGGTGCCTAGTACCGTAAGCATGTTCTTCGATCAATTAGCATTTTCAGCACCAACGTGCATGTAAGAACTTCTAATGTTTCTGCTAAATTTGAAGCCAATAGCTTTATTTTTGCGGCCAAGCGAATGTTTTCAGCAGACGAACGGACGGCCAGATGGACTTGCTTAAAATATATTTCGGTCGGTCTGTGAAGCTTCTTCCTGACAGTTGCAAACGTTTTGACAGAATGAATATACCCGTCGTCCTCTGCTGAAGGCGCAGACTTCAAATAGGAACCTTCCAGTATATAAAAAAGTACCTTTGGTCACCTTATTGATTCTTTGATTATTTTCCGAAATTTTATTTAAATTTACCAACCATACGCTCGATCATACGCTCGCCTGTATTGAAAACGCCTCTACAGAACTTGAGATTTGCGCCCGCGACCATTAAGCTATTAGTCTCAATCCTTTGCCTATTCGGTTACTCATGCGAACGAGATTTGAAAGTAAAAGGGAAACTGCGAATATGTGAATATTACTATCCACTATCAAAACTGCGAATTGCCCTTAGAAGAAATAAAAAAAAAGCGCCTTTCGCGGAAAGTATTTTATTACAAAGGCCTTAAAATAGTAAAAAGGCAAGCCGGACGTGCAAAAAGATGTAAAATAGTATGCGCTCTGGAAATGGTGAGGTCTTGAAAAGTTAAATATTCAGATGTTAATTTTATTCATTCTCTATTCAATTCATCTAACAATCTGTCCATTATTATGTTTAATATTATTTACATCATCTAACACATATGTGAGCATCCGTTGATTTTTTATTTTTGCTGCGCGCATGTATCCGTCGTATTGATACCTGACTAATTGCATTGCTGCTTATTCAAGAAAAAAAATATACATAATATATTATATTTTCCACGTCACACAAGATTAACAACAATCGTTACTGTTATTTGTTTCGACATACACATGTCGATACTGGAGGGACTTTTTTTAAAAGTTTACAGCAACGAGTAAACTCATAACTACCCCAGCGAAATAAAAGTATAATAATGTCGTCGTTTGTTTTGGAACACATTGTTGTCAATCGACCTGAGAATTTGAAACAATTTAGTCATCATCGTCAAGCTGTCCGACAGTTCTCCTCGTATTGGAATTTCCACAATTGCAGAAATTAAAATGCAAAAGCGAGAGGAAACTTTACGCATGTATTACTAGTTAAGATCTACAGATAATTTTAAAACAGAACTCTTTACCCAAACGTACCCAGGTTAAACAATAGAATATAAACAATAGGTAAAGAAATTAATTTGTGTAATTGCAAAACACGATGAATACTCTAATGTATCACATTTTACAATTAAGCAACGTTTACAATAGTGGGTATCCAAAATTCGTCCTACAGCGTTTAGATTCTTCTTGCTTATATTATTTAGCATTCGTTACGCTATGTTACACAATTTAAATGTACCTGAGAAACGTGAAAAGTAGCATTAGTATTATCAGTAAGTCATTTTAAATATGTAAATGTTAAAATTAAATTTCGGAGAACATTTATTAATCGAAAGTAATATAAAAAAAAAAAAACGTTTTTCATCAAAATCATTACCATAAGCGGGAGAAACACACGATACATGTAATAACATTTCAAAGAGAACGTTTCAATTATAAAATTGAAATAAAATTCCAATAACAATTTGTATGTATGTATGTATGTATGTATGCATGCACATACCTTTCGCATATTATTTATTTAACTAATTAACATATGATTTTTAAAAAGTTTTTTTTTCTTTCATTTGTATTTTTCCTTCCAAATTGATTGATAACAATTTCTTCGTCAATTGTGCAAAACATATGGAGCAAGAAAACGAGAAGTAAATTACGCATGAATAAAACATGCTTCGAAATGATAATTGAAAATACAAACTGATTAATAGTAACGAGATTGCTGCATATGCTTTGAGGCGAATCTTAAAATGCCTCCATCCTCTTCATATAAAAAATGTACAAAGTATTTTACAAAAGATGTGAATACGAATTGGTTCTGGATCGAAGGCCCTATACGACGAATGTGACGTATATCGAATTGTAATCCCATATCCACTACTATAGCTTACAAGCCTTAAGTTAAAAGCTATTCAGTTTTTAACTTTACTACAGTGAGAGTTTCAAATACGATGCATAAATTTTCTCAATATCTGTTCAAAAATATATACATGAAATATGCATGAATTTTTCAAAATAGCGCATTCGAGAGGCCTATAAAGGGTTGCCAGAACTGAAAAGGTGCTTCCTTCACTGTGCATAGCAATCGAGGCCCACTTATTGAGCAATAGCAATGTCTTCATTAGATCGGTAGGAGGCTTTTCGATGCTCGACATGTCCATATATGACTTCATCTTCATGGACTATTAAGCGTAAGTGATAGTTTGAAACGTTCTGCTTACAGATTTCTTAAAAACTTTTTTGCGCATTTCTTAATGTCACAAACTATTACCGCTCGATTTTTAATGCAATTAATTACTCTGGTGGAGAACGCACAAAACACGGTAAGCTAAACAATCTAAAAAAAAAAATGTTTTGGAAAGAAGAACGCACAGGAAAGTTACGTCTACCTATGTAGATAACATAATGTAGAGCAAATTCAAGTGCGCGAACAAACCAAACTATGCAATACATTTCACTGCTAACTAATCATGTATTACCACTCAGTAAATTTGTTATCTAAATATATAGGCGCCCCTCGCATAACACGGTACTTGTCAAACTCGGTTTCGATGCAACACGGTAGAATATTTGAGAGCATGGCAACACGGTTTCGGCATAACACGATATCAAAATGTCGAATATGTGTTCCGCTAGATTTTTTTTTCATTGGGTTTTATTTTTGTTTTATCATTAATAAAAGGAGTAGCAATCATTTCTGAGAAGAAAAAAAATTGTATTGTTATTGTTACTATAATTAATTTAGTCAGATAAATAAATTCAAAGACTAAAGTCTTAAAAGCACTAACGCTTGAAGCTGACGGTTTTATTTAAAAAGCTACCGCACCATAGAGGTTGTGATTTTTGATAAAAATTAATTTTTTTATCGTCATTGATACATTTTTGAATAAATTTTTAGTTTTTGCATTATAGCAAATTTCATATAAAAAATTAGCCACTAATTTACTTTCTTATGCACATTTTGAAAGGAAATCTGGCATGGACGAATGGACGGATTATGACGTAAATATTCGTTGTACGAAGTGTTAGTTAAATAAAAAAGCCTCATATAACACACAGTACAAGTTAACTGCGTTACACGAGAGATGCCTATATTCATATGCATACGACCGTATGCGTAATTTTAAGGTTCACTGCAAACGCACACCGACATGGCTGGCCGTCATGTCATGTCATTTATTATTTACATATAAAGAGGTTGGCAATCATTTTATCAGCGAAACTAATCTATGTACAAAAACATTTATAAATATTTGTTACGTAATTATTCAAACATTGGTTGTTCATTAACACAGTGTAACAGCGAAAAAAGTAAACAATAGATAGAAACGATAGAAAGCCAATGATTAAATATTGTTGATAACGCATAATGTCTGTCGTAAAGTGTAACAAAGCGATTGATTACTACAATATCAACAAAAAGGGTGACAATGTCATGCATTCCATTTTTTCTTTTTCATTTTAGAGACTTTTCATCAGCAACATTTCGAATAGATTTAAATTTATTAGGATGTTCTACAACAGCAAAGAAATGAAATAAAACAACGACACTCTACACATGTGTTCTGGGAACACTGCCCCGTCTTATCTAAATAGGATGCAAAAACTTACATTTACCTTATAACAAATGTTAGGAATCGACCAACACAATAAAATGCAATATCTTATGATATTTCGTCTGCAAAGGTATTTTAGATGCTTTCGAGTTTCTCAATCAAGTCAATACTTTGCAAAGTTCGGCTTAGATGCGGTAAAGCCCTAGCTATAGTAATCAACCTATTAATGGTTTTGCAAAAAAACGAGTAGAAACACTATAGTAGGCCATGGCTTACCGTAAAATGTTTTTGCACCACTCTATAGTCAATCATATAACGACTTTTCGAAATATGGCTTTAAATGGGGAGTCGTCGAAAAAGTGCTCCGATCCGAACCATTTTCAATAGTGTTCGTCCCTGAAACAAAGCACGTCAGTGTACCCAATTTCATTAAAATATTCATATATTGCGACCTGTAGGTTGAGCACAAGAAAACAAAATGAACAGACGGTCTCAACTGACCGGTATTTTCTGTATCTTCCATACATCCGCACAAGCTTTGTAAGTCTAGAGTATTAATATTGAACTTCGTGTAGGATACAGGGAAGTATAAAGCAAAAGCACAAAGTATGTTGAGACGATTAGTAAATTCGATGCGTTAGTGATAATTTGGCATCGCAATAATCACTCCAATAAAAAAAGCCTTGAAACTTTGAAACATTTCGCTTCGTCTCAATAACACATATGGAGTAGAGAATATTTCGGCGGGACTGCTTGCACTACTCTACCACGCTTGTTAATTCAACGACGGAGATATTGAAAAAGCAAAAAACGGCTCTTAGTGAAACCCTCTGTAAAAAATACTCTTGCTTGTTGGTCAGTCAGGATTAATTCCTTTTTGATCAAAGTATCGTTCTGCTATAACAATAATAGTAATAGTTGACGATTTAGGATTTAATGCTAATTAAAAAAGGCGCGCCCCATCTCGACTTTCTTATGCAAATTTTGCCAATTTTAAGCGCTCACAGAACAGTTGGACTAACAAGCGCAATAAACTATTAGAACCGCTGTAAATGCCTAGCTTTTATGAGTTTAAGAATCGCCTATCAGTTCAAAAAGCATATTACTATAGAGTCTAAAATTCTAGTGTATAATCAGTCAGTGATGATTTACAAATTATAGCAGATAATAAACCCAAAGTATACCCAAATGTTTTTACATAGTATCATAGTATCGAAAATTGCCTGGCGTCCAGTCTTACTGAATTTATCAAATACTCTCTTCACAGTTGACGAAGTTAAACGAAGCATTCCGACCCTATTTTGTATGCCCGCCAAATTTTCATTATTTACGTAATATTGGTCAACAATGAAAACGCATTGCTCTCTCGTCTAATGCTCAGTGCAAAACTTTTACGGCAAAAATGGCTGCAAATCTAAAGTCTACCTTAAATTTTGAGACACCCTATATGAGTATTTCGTGCTTGATTTATTATTTGATTGTTGGCGTCCTATTAAACATGATTTTTGTTATTGTTCTGAGAGCATATACATATATGGAAAATTTTCAAATTTTTAAATTTTTGGATTTGCAGACTTCCATAAACCCACTAACCCTCTTCCTTGTAATAAACTCATTTTATATATTATAAGTTATAAGGAAGGAGAACTTTGCTAAAAATGATTGTTTAGTTAGTTATCGAGTAAAATTATAATTCATTGTGCCGTTCTGAGAAGTTCCCAAGGGATTTTCGGAACACCATGCCATGACCATCAATTACTCGATTTTTCAATTCTCTGGAAATATCAGAGAATATTTGACGGATAACCTCACTCACGATAAAAATTGAAATGATATCTTGAATGATTCGTTAGCAGAAATGTTAGGAATTTTATGTATATTTCTCAAATAACACGTATTTCGTTATTCCTTTTGTTTCATATTCAATAAATTTACAAACAGCTGTGACCACAATGAAAATAAATAAGCAGCTTTTAACCGGCAAAAGTATAAAGAAATTGTTAATGAATTGTTACGCATTACTTAAATAATATATGAGGCGGAAAATTCAGGCGTGCGTTTGCTATATGCCTACACATATACGATATTGAAAACGTTTAATATGAGTGAATAAATTGTGATTACACAAAATTTTGCTTGCTTTTCATATTTACATTTTTAATTTTCTCATTTTCCTCCTTTTTGTTTGCACTGTACGTTGGTATATAGGAAAACATTTTAAGAGATTTCATCAACATTTTGCTTAATAATGAATTGCATTCAAAATTTTGTAAACAAAGCTATTTAAGTAGCAACGTTGGGGCGAGCTATTAAACATTTTAGCATTAAAACAGAAAAAACTTCTTTTTAGAGAGTGCCTACACCGGAGCCTTTACGCCTTCTTTAAAATTTTCGTAGATCGATCAGCCATAGTTTATGAATTATGAAGGAAAAGAAAACTTTTTATTCTTTTTGATAAATAATGGTCTTGTCAGTTTACTTGATATTGTAGACCTGGTCTTCCAACTGACTTGAATCCTTGTCAAGACCAATCACCATGCAAGATCTTCCAAGATTTCTGCCAAATGTGAAATCGATAGTGTCATGTAGGCGGTAAGAAGACGGACGGGCGGACATGTTCAAATCGATTTAGAATTTGATGCTGATTAAGAAATTTGTGGGAACCCTGAAGCTTCCTTTCGGACGTTGCAAACGTTTTAACAAAATACCGTTTCATCCTTCGATGATAGAAATACACTTGAAAGTCGTGAAAACACCACTTTGAACATCTGTTTAAATATATTTTGAAAATGAAATGAAAAATGAATTGAAATATTGTGAAATGAATTCGAACGAAAGGAACGGAGCTTGTACAGGCCCTTTTTAAAAATTGTGCTCCAAAAAAAACTTCGTTTAAACATTTTATGGAGATATTTTTTTATTACAATACTGTTTTCATTTACTTTTGCTATTAGTCCGCAATAACAGGACCGTAAAACTGCCCTCACCTATTCAAACGTTGTTTCTCATTTTCTTTGCTCGACCATTCCATTGCTAGTGTGTAAGCCTTTTGTTACATGTGCCAAAGGCAGAATCGTACGTTTTGCTAACGTGCTGCAAACTGACAGAGAAAATGGCTAAAGAAACTTATAATGCTACAGCAGAATTTCCAATTAACATCAAAGTACTCCTTACCAAACATTTCTAATCTCTTAACCGAAACACTGCTTTCGTTTCGATAAAATAAACACACCTCTCATCTGTCGGTGATGAGTATAAAAACCTTACTCCAAACTACAGGAGTATATTTATTTTTGCAGCCTTTGTGTAATATTCCGAAATACAAAACAATGATCCCATAAAACATCAGCTAAAAAGACCTGAATCGATATCCCACCGTGCATCTATTGGTTATTGCAAGTATTGAGTCAGCTGAAAATGATCGTACAGACTCTTGTATCAACGCATCACATCACAGTTGAAAGTGGAAGTGATTCCCTCATACACACGTCCACAATATGAAAAATTGGAAAAAAAAAGTTCAACAAAAAAGGTCGTCTTTGACAGAAATGGATGTGTAAATGTGTTTATAACGATTAATCTAAAAGAAGTATTGACTCATGTTTCAAATATTTCTTCAAAGCAAATACAATTTTTTACTTATATTACTTTATTTTGTTACTAATAGATGTTTTTGTAATAAACTCAGTAGAAAATATGTGTAGTTCTTGAGATGCCTTCAGTAATAAGTACACACCCTTGCTCGTCGATACCTACAGAGTGTCTGCATGCAGAAATGATTAAAATTTCATTTGTCAGCAGAAAAAAACAAAAAAAAAGAAACGGAAAGAAAAACAAAACAAACAAGAGATTAAATTATGTTCACTTAAGACGAATCTTTAATACACTTGAGATATCTCGAACCAATACAAAAATATGTGAAGCATTTTATTAATTGCGGACGTTTCAGTTAGTCCTTAATAACATAACATTAATTCTGAGTTTTTATATAGTCTGGAGCGACATTTATAGCAAGTTCTAGAAGGCGCAAGGTTAAGCCAGTCCGTCTTTAAATTTCCTTTGTATTATGAAAATTACATTTTATAGGTAGTTGTGGCAATCGTTAACGTTCTAAGAACACTTTTTACTTTACAACGTCTGAGAATTTCAAACGGAGAGACAAAGTTAATATACTGCCACCCATTGGGAGTGCGTACAAAAATTTATTTACTTTGTTCAACTGTAACTAAACATGAAAAATTATTTTTAAATTTTTGTAAAAACAAGATCCCTAATGTTCATACCAAGCGAGCGTGGGAATATGAGCAAAATATATAAACGAATGCAAGATATTATTACAAAGACTGAAAAATTGCTGATGGAAATAGTTGGAAATTTTAAAATGGATTCCAGTGGACAATGCAAATTAAATACGTAACAAGCATAGAACTTTTGGTGTACCCTACACTACTTGCAGCACAAGGGTATATTAAGATTGTGCGGCTGCATACAACATTCAAAAGCACGTGGGATAGTGCACTGTTTATTATATCGATCGATTCAGAATCACTTTCTAAATCGGTTTAAGCTTGTCCGTACATCAGGTCGTTTTTCTATTTTGTTTTCTTGTGTTCGACATATAGGCAGCAATTGTAGGGATATTCTGATGAAATTTAGTACACTGGCGTGTTTCGTGGCAAAAGACCAACGCTTCGGCTAATTCCCATGTAATTTCTGATTTTAAAAGTTCGCTGCATAAATAATTGTAAGACGATGTAGGGTATTTGACGATGGGCCATGGAACACTATAGTGCGTTTACTTGTTTTTTACTCCATAAAAATAAAAGTTAAAACAAACATCATATGACTCGTTTATCTTAATAGAAACTTAACAAAATACACATCTTTTCTCAAAACTAAGTTAAGCAATGCATTTACATCGTTTAACTTTTGATAGGCTTTAGAGTTCATCTTAAGATAACATGAACAAGATTAAGATTAAATAAATCGTTGCCGTTGAAGGAAAGCAATTTTCCCCTCCACCGGAAATGTCTAACTACTAAAACAAATTTTTTGCATTAATGCATCAGCAGAGAACACAGCACTCGATATTTAATGGCTCGTGTTGTTTTGTTTCTTACGCAAATTTCTGGCGGTTGTAAAACAAAGAAAAGAGGCGTTAAAAGAAAAAGAAAAAAAAAAAAAACAGAAAATAATTACACCAACAACATTTGAAATGATATAAAAAAGTTTATTATAGTAATTAACGAAACTATTGTGTACGCAACCACTTTTCAGTCAGCAAAGAAAAGGCTTTTATCTTGAAACTTCTATCAACTCGTATGCAATGAGGTGTTCTCGCTTACACAAAAAACTTAAAAAAAAAAAAAATTATTATCTGTCGGCCATAATTTAGCTAAATGAGTGCATGAAGATATTCCTATGCAAATTCGGTTTTAAGCAATGACACGTTTAATTATTTTAACACTCTGCTTGAAATAGAACTTTTATGTCGCACGAGTTTTACGCGAAATAATAAGATCCCAAATGACATATTCTGTCTGTTTGCCTTGAGCTGGAAAGAAATATTACTCGTAGGCAATAAAGTAAGGCAGAACTTTGCCGCCAACCTAATTACATATTACAAATATATATTGTATTGAAAACACAAATATATATATATATATATATATATATACATCACCCATTTGAACAGAACCCCAAGCACAGCAAATTTAAAACAGAAACTGAAATACAAGATGTTGTGGCCGCTGTGAATGGTTTACTAAAAACTTTTTGCCTGTCTACCGGTCACGCCGCTAAGATGTTTAAAATATTGACGAGTCATTTCGAATTGAATATCATACTGTGACCAATGTTTATTACAACCTACAGAACTGGTGGTGCAGGGTACGTTAAGCTCGCGAGGAAAGGGCTTACGGTAGACGCACCTTTTATTGTACCAGGATAATTTTCTGAATCGATCGAAACCTGCCTCGCGACCTGTAGCTTTAACGCAAATTTACATGGACACACGGGCTGACAGGCTGACAAGCTTAGATCAGTTCAGAAAATGATGCTGAATCGATCTATTTAGTAAAAGGTGGGTCCATCTTCCATTCGTCTACGTGTTACATACATCCGAACAAAGAAAGTTAATACCCTATACCACAAGTGGCGGTTTAATTTTTAATATTTCATTGTGAAAATTAGTTCATAACAGTAAATTGACGTAGATATCAACCTTACTGAATTTGCGCCACTAGGTCTATTTATTAGATACCACCGTATATAAGGATTTCTACAATACGCGGGCTTTCATGAAAAGTACACCTTTGCAATAAAGTAATGGGAAACTTTTGGCGTGTTATTACCAACACGAAATTAATAACCATATTAGGCAATGTGGTGTAGGGTATGTAATAGTTGGCCTTGCCCGACTATGATATTCTTACTTGTTTTACCACTATATCTATTAGCAGAGAATCGAAAATTATAATCAAGTCAAGTATATATATATATATATATATATGCGCACCGCCACCTCCAAATATCGATTGTAATCTACAATCTGTCAAACGCTATTTAGAGCAACTGAGTTTCGGTCAGATATAAAGAATTTTAAAAGTCTTTGAGGGTATCGAAGTGAACAACTCAGGCTTTGAAAAGTACGAACCGCAATTTTCTCTCCCTCTCTCTCTTTCTCTTTGGAGTGGTTTGACATTTAATAAATACTTTTCTATATATTCTATAAATCTATTTTATTGATTTTTAATCAAAAATGCTTTGTATTTGTGAGAAAGAAAAATGTTAGGTACTTACAATTGCGTTGGGAACTAGTGATTGCGCCACATTTATCGCCTTTGTTGCATCTGTAACTCCCGGCGTGCTATCACTGCTTTCCGGACGGCCTTCTATACGGTTAATGCACGAGAAGAATAGACAAACTATAAACAAAAATATCACTTTCTTATTGGTAAGTAAACGGAATTTTTCAGCTTGTTTTGGATTCGGATGATTACTATTGTTTTGCTTAAAGAAACGTGGATCATTAGGCTTAATGGTGTTTCTATCACAAAATTCAACAAACGCCAGCCAAAATTTTCCAAATTGAACACGCATACTTGCCACGATATCGCAATCATAGAAATATCTCGTTGAACCGCTGGATTGTTTTAAGTTTTTATTTACATTGGACGTAGATGTGATAGCATTAATTGCAGTAATAGTAGTAGCAGTAGTAGTGGTAGTAATAGTAGTAGTAGTAGTAGTAGTAGTAACAGTACTAATAGGAGAGGAAGATGTTAGAGTGTTTTTTGGTACGGCAGAGCAGCATAGTTCTTTAACATTTTTTGTTATCCGCTTACGTTTTACTAAATTTACATTTTCCATTTCACTTAAATTATTTGTGATTGTTTTATCATCATTATCATCATCATAATAATTATCATTATTATTATTATAATTATAATTATAATTATTTACTAATATACTAACATTCTCAATTGCCCGTTCATTGCCATCATCCTTCTTATCATTGCTAACGACGTTATCGTTTCTATGTTTATTAAATAAAATTTTACTAAGTTTTTCAGCACCATTCAAAATCTTTGTTGTTGTTGATGTTGTTGTTGTTGCTATTGCATTTGTAACAACATTATCTTCATAATTATTCTTAAAGCATTTATTTTCACAGCATTTTTGTTCATCCATTTCATTAATGGATACTGGCAGCGACCTATTGTTGCACCAGCAAGCCCTTCTGGCCAAATTCATTTCCTGCGCTAACGAAGGCGAAGCACGACTTTCAGTATCATTTCCTTTTGCTATTCGCATATTCCCCAACGCCAATGATCTATTATTCACATCCGGGCCAATGATGAAGGAATTTTGCTCTAACTTTTCCTTTTGCTTTATGGATGTTGTTTTAAGGAATTCGTAGCTTTGCTGGCCAAAAAACTCATTTGAGTTGTTACAATTTTTTAGATGGCCAGCAAACATAATTGCCGTGCACAATGGTCTTCTCCTAACTGGCTTTTTGTGTGGGGTATGTTAAAAAAATTTAAAAGGATATTTTCGTTTTTAGTGTTCCGCTAACATTTGTGAAATTTTTTTTTGTTTTTGCTTCTTTTTCTTGTTTTTTTTTTTTTTTTTTTTTTAAATATTATATTAAGTATAATATCGGGTGGTTTGTTGTTTATTAAGTACTCGGTGTTGAATTTTGTTTGGAATTCTGAAAAGATGGAAAAAACAAAATAAATGAGTATTTATTTAAAAACAAAAACAACAAAAAAAAACTCTGTTATTTCTGTGGTTAAAATTTCACCTTAAATTTCATTAGTTAACTTTACTTTACTTGGACTCAAAGGCTGAATAACTACGTATTAAAACAAAACATAGCATAGAATGCTTCAGTTTAACGAAGCCATGACTTGCCTCCTTGATTTTTTTTTGAAACATAGTTGACCTCAATATCGGCGCAAGAGTTAATAACAGTAATCAAAATTTTTCAATTATAAATAAAAAGTTTTGAAAAGTTTTAATGCTTTGACGGGAACTTTTCCTACATTTCAATAGCATGTAATAATCAAAATTTACAATTTTCGTCGCGGTGCAAGATCTACATGTCTTTCCCGTAAGACGAAGTTGTTTTTGCATTTAATTGTTCTCTCGCCTTTTCCTCACTGTTCTACCGCTTATGTACGAGTAAAGACGAAAACCATTCAAAATGATTTTCTTATAGTTTCTTCTGAACCACGTCTCTAAATTTGTAAGAAAATATAACACCGAAAATTTGAATAAAAAAATTTTTGTAATAATAATTTTTTGGGTAATTTTTTGTGAAAATAAGAAAATTTTATTAGCTTGTTCGGAAAGACATTCCCTTTTTTTCCTTGGTTAAAATAAAGGACGACAACTTAAGCAATTATTAATCAGAGAGTTTGCATGACAAAAGTCCAATTGATACCTCAGATCTGGGAAGTTAATACAAAATTACTCGCAGGTGGGAGACAGAGAAGAGACAGGCGAGAGATAGACTAGACAGACGAAAAACAAACGTGGGGCAGGCGAAAGAGAGACGAAAGAGAGACGGGGGACAAGCGAGAGAAGGAGACGTGATGGTAGATAGACGAGAGACAGACAAGAGACAGGCGGAAGACAGGCGGAAGGTAAGTGAAAGATAGGCGAGACAGACAAGTGGCAGGCAAAACAAGCGAGACAGGCAAGAGACACGCGACAGACAGGCGATAGACAGGCGATAGACAGGCGATAGACAGGCGATAGACAGGCGATAGACAGGCGATAGACAGGCGAGAAACAGGAGAGAGAGAGGTCAGCGATGCAGGCGATGCCCGCAAGACAGACGAGAGACGGACAAGACGCAGACGCGGCACACAAGGGGCAGGGTATGCAGAGAAGAGTCCGCAAACGGTATTTATTACACCTACGGTGAGAGAAATTCGAATTTCTAGAACTTCTTGAATTCTAATCATGGTTGACTACGTATTTATCTCCCCCCGGAGTGGACCAAAGAGTACATAGTTATTTCTCTCAATTCTAATGATTAGTATGAAAACAATGTTTGCAGTCTCAAAATTTTATTCTGACGAAGAATAGATTTCCTTCGTGAGTTTTATGGGAGCTATTTTAGGCTTTTCGAGTTTTACAGAGCAATATAATTATATTAACTAGAAATCTTATGCGCATTAACAAATAATATAAATTTCCCATATTTACGAAGAGATTATGCCTTACCGCATGCTTCCACCTGCTACCGCGCAATACGCATATGCAATTAAAAGAGAAAATTGTTTAAATAATAAAAAAAAATGATATCAAGAATAAACACAACTATTCAACGACTAAGGGTACAGTAGGAGAATTTATGATATCATTATATAAATAAGAGATATTGTTTATTTACTTAGGCCAAAATAAGAATATTTTTGAAATATGCTTTTACGCAAACGATAGGAAATTAACTCTTCCTTCTCCTCGTTCAACACCATACAAGACAATACCTTTCGGTTTATCAGATGTGGAAAGCGTAATAATGGATATTGCAGAAACCACAAACTATATATATTTACGAACGGCGAAAAAAGTAGATCATGTTCACTTAAACCGCCTGCTTATGAGTTTATTTATTGAAATTAATTACGATCCTTAGAATACAAAAAAATTAACTCAATGTGTCATAAAATTAATCGCTTCGTAAGATCACTTATAGTTACCAGAAACCATATTTTTTTGGAATATGTGCCTTGCTCTTAGTTTGCGTGGACTTTGTACCAGTTCTACCACGCTTTCAACAAGCCATATACAGTTTTCTGTCGAAATACCTGCATTATATTTATAAGAAAATCGTCTGATGTGTAAATGGTGAATAGATTTCTCAAAACATACCATCAAATGATGAATTCACACTATCTTCATACAGATTGCCCTGATATGTGCGCAAATTTAGCTTTCCAAGTGGACGCTTTTTCTGTGGATAATTTCCATCCAAATACTTTCCAGTAGCTGGTCGTGAGATCATTAAATAAAGAGATCGTACATAAACCTCGATGACAATCAAGCTGCGAGCAAATAGCTCATACCCATTTCCTTATTTTGGGATCTCACGAGTAGTAGGGTCCCCTTCGTTGAGGATTATCCTATTCCGTAGTGGGCGTCAATTATCGCTTCTCAAATTAGCTCGTGCACCAAAGCTTACCGTAGCACATCTCACGTAAAATCCCTATAAGCATCTGCCCAAATAAAAATATTCACTTTTTCACTATGTTTACTTTATTGAAAGGTGTTTTCATTGTGATTCACGTGGTGATAACGAAAATATGCACAATTTTCCCCCTCTCACTTACTAGAATTCTAAATTCAAGTAACAGATCTACAAGTTGAAAGTAAGTACAGAAATTGTTTGCTTATACACTTGAACGCATCCAATTGACCAGTTTTTTTGGGTATATGTAGTGAAGATATTAACGCTTGTACGATATAAGTTTCAGTTGTTTACAAGTTGTCATTCGGTGCATATCACAATGTAAAGAGGTGAATGTCTCATCCTCTCAGGATTAAACTAAAAAGAATGCAGCTGAACCCATGGAAATGATTCAGTTGGCTTGGAGCAAAATTGCAATAAGCTACCAAGCAATCAAAATGTGACTTTCGAGACTTTTTTTAAAAAAAGTTTTATCTCGAAAATGACGAAATTCGCATACGTCCGTCCGTCTGTAGCAAAAGCAACCCATGAAATGATCTTCAGCTGGGGCTGGGAACATCTCCTGATTGCAGTGTACTGTCTAGAAATATCTCCTTTTGGTTAATACTGGTTCTAATGGTTGCAGCCGCATTTAGCAAATCAGCCAATTCAAAGTTGAAGATGCGCGAAAAAGAATCGATGACTATTTCCCTTCGATGCCACGAAGTCTCGATCGCGAGGGTATCCGCATGATATGCAATAAGACGCAAACACTGAGAAAGCAGCTTCAGAAACCGCACAAAGTTTATATATTCTTGATCAGCATCAAATTTTGATCCGATTTAAACATGCTCGTCGATCCGTCTGTAAAACGTTTGTTGTAAACATTCTCCCGGCCGCAGAAATGAAGTTATCGGCTTTAAATTTAGCAGAAACGTTAGATATTGTTGCACGCAGGTTAACGTTGAAAATGGGCCAAATCGATTAAAGAACACGTTTACAGTACCACGTAAACTGAGAACACCTCTCTATATCAAAAATAATAGAAAATTGTTTTCTTGCTCATTATTCATAAACTACGGCAGATAAATGTGCAAAAATTTGAAATCTATGGGCGATGCAGTAGCACGTGCATAGAAATGAAAAAAATTGGCCATTATTTTTTTTAATATCTTTGCAACCAACAAATAACAAAACTATTTGAAAATGGCCTAAACAGATCAAGGAACACGCCTGCAACGCCCATACGTTCAAACGACCCAAAACAGAGAAAACTTTTGCTTTTCGTGTATTTGGGCCGCTACTCCTAAACTACAATAGTTGGACGACATAAGATTTCCACGAAATTACTCTTCAGAAATAGAAAAAATCAGCCGCGCCCAACCAGTATTATACATTTATATTTTTTCTGTTTTCCAATCTTTGATAGAATGTGGTGAACGGTGACGATGATATGTTGGTTAAAGTTCCAGAATATCTATCAATTAAATTCTTAGTAGTCAGCATTGGTCGAAGTGCTATTGCTAGACAACAGCCTAAAAAAAAGTTAACTTCCAGAAGGAGTTAACAGGTATAAAAGATTCGATCGCAACCAAATATAATTGCCTTACATGCTTCTATTATCCAACTAATAAACTGGTTTTATATTTCCATGTGTACACATTCTGCTATCACACCTTATTAATAGCAATACAGTCTTATTGGACATAATACTTGAAGTTGTCAATTTCTTAAAGAGCCATTCAGTATATATTTGAAACTCAATTATCAAAGTTAATATTGCTTATCATTTGATAATTAATATTGATTTGAATTAATCAATATTCTGTCATTAGATTTATAAAAGATAGTTATGTCTTTAAAATCAATAGAATGCAATAACTGGGATCTAGTATGAATGAACATGCAAAACACTTATGTTTCTACATAACCAGAACCGACAAATTTTTAGCACCGTTGCTGAATTAAAAAAAAACCTTGAGCCATTTATTATTGCAACGTTTCACTTTTCACATCAAATCACATCAATTTGAAACCTTATTTATAACTACATAAATACATGCATATATATATATATATATGCATATAAATATATATATATATGTATTTTCATTTCATTATCAAAAGCATTCCTATTTTCACGGTTAACATAGTAATTGAATCACTGAAGACCACTTCAAGTTAACTGATTACGTTTTTATCGCGGCAATATAATATAATGTATAACCATTAATTTCATTGATTGCTTATCATATCAAAAGTTTTCACAAAGTAGAACACATAATATTTACTCAAAATACGAAAAAAAAGAGTCCGCCGCAAAGTAAGAGGTTTATAACATGTCGCGATTCGTAATATGTTACATTTGTATATATATTTTAATATATTGTTGAAAATAAAAATTGCATTTTTCTAGTAAGTACCGCTCGACTGACTACTTATGTTTCTAACCAGAGTAACTGCTATTGTATGCTTTGACAATTAATTCGATTTCTTCGGTTAGCCTTATTTTAAAAATATAATCATTATCGAGATTTTGTTCAATGGGTAAAAAAGTCAGATATTAATTGAACTTATAACAATGATATGAAAATTATTTACCCTCTTGATAAAATTTTTATAAATATAATAAAGGCAGTGCAATAACTTTCCAATGACTTTTATATCGCGTTTTATTTTTAATCAATTAAATTATTATTATTGTTGCGTCCAGGTCCGAACGTCATTGAATGCGCATTCAACATTAGACGTTCTTACCATCACACCAAAGGTTATAAGAAAACTTATATAGCTTTTCGTTTTTTGTTTTTTTTTTTTTTTGGTTAATAATAAGAGTTATTGTAAACGTTAAAATTGTTTATGCATAGTAATATAATTTAACATTTTTGCACACATGCGTAAATTTGTTACCTTTAATTAAGTTTTTCCTCTTTCTAATTTCAATAATTAATGCTAGTTAATTAATTCTCAAAATTAAAATGATTATTTGAATTCACATTACTTGTACATATATTTCCTTTATTTAATGAGTATAAGAAAAATAACGTATTCCAAGTGTATATCTATTTTTTTTTATTTAATTTAATTTTTTTCTCTTTTGATTCCGACTTCATATCAATTTTTTTTTTTTAATAAAAATTGTACATGTTCGTTTTATTAACTCGCTCTACTTTGCGGCGGGCAAGTCTTGTTGCTTTTGATGATTCGTTGACATACAACATTATATGTGAATTGATCCAGAATGTGTTCTGATCGGAACCATTTTCATTCATCAAAACATCTCAAAATTTACAGTCTCTACGTTGAATACAAAAAAAAATAAGATGGACAGGCGGACAGACAAACTTAAATCAATTGCTTTCTGAAAAAAATGTGAATCTACCTTAAGTCCTTTTGAGTGAAGCATATATTTGCGCAAACTTAATTTACTCTTGCACCCCAAGGCATAAGAAGATTTGACGAGAAAGGTTTAGTAAAATCGGTCTTTAACTGGTGTTTAGCAAGTAAGGCACTTATCTCGATTTTTCGAGGCATTTTCAAGTACTAGTCCAATTCGAAAAATAAAAATCTTTCAAAACCAAACGCTGATTGCAGTTCGTGAGTGCCGCGAGCCTGAAGTATAATTTTTTCCACCCAGTTATTTGAACTAAACTGTTTGACAGATCGGCTTGGAGTTTACGGCGTTTTCACATGAGGAACAAAAGTTGCTAAAACGATGCGTATTTAACGTCGGAGCTATCATCTTTGTGTCCGACTACGAAAATTCCAAATTGCTTATGCGTGCGGTAGTTACAATATTCGGACAGCTTAAGTTTTCTAATAAATTCTTTCAAAAAAGAACTGTTATGGAAGTTTAGAAAAATGAGGTATGAACTGCAGACGAATATACTTTTAAATATTTTGCAAGTTTTGAAAATTTTAATTATAATCCAATCGGATAGATAGAAATAGTGAAACAATTCCCGTGTCATTAACCGAGAGGTAACAACGTTAACAATCGTCCTTGCCTGATAACAAGTTCAGTTAGTTAAAATTCGATAAAGGCGATCTTATCACCTTGTAGTCATAAAAATTTCTTCTAAATTTTGTTATAAATTTATGTATTTAATTTTTAAATCACCATTGAAGATTTATAACGTTCGTCATATAAATTTTTAAAATTTACAGTCTTTAGTTTTTTTATTCTTTTTATTTTTTTTTTTTTTTTTTTTACACGACTATTTTCATATAATTTTGCAATATACCAGAATCCAGCGATAAGAAAACGTATTCGTTATAATTTACAATTTAAAAAAAAAAAAAAATTTTCTTATCGAAATTTTGTCATGT